>OX381708.1:16259745-16360018 GCA_947462335.1 Harmothoe impar | reverse complement strand
CTGAGCCTCCTGGTACATGCCTCTAGAACCAGCATAGGCTCTCCCCCGTATACGGGACTAGCGCATCCTGGTACCTCAGGAAGTCGGGGGCTAAACCCCTATCTCCTTATCAGGCTAATCCCCTCCCCTCACACCGAGAACAAAGGTGCTGATAAGAAATTCACCCATGATGCACTGCTCTGGAGTCGGGGGCCTAACCACAATGCATTGCTCTGAGCCAAGATGGCGGCCCCCATAGCATAATGTGCTAGTCCCGTATACAAGCTGTAGCTGGTGACAAGTGGACAAAGGCCGACCCAGTTGTCAGCCTCATCCAGACCCAGTTGTAGCCCACAATTAGCTGTAGCCGTAAAACCCCTACATGGATGCTCCCAGCCCGTATTGTGTGCACTTCTATAGAAAAAGCAGCAACCGAATGTAAACCTATTGAATTGTATCAATGGGTGTTTTTCTTTGGGATAGCAATTATCCAAGTCCCCTAGCCATGCTTTGTTCTTCTGACCTTCAGTATGCATATTCTAATACATTGTATACCGGTATATGTGTGCCACTAGATTATAATTTGTAGGTTGAACAGGGGTATAGAAATTCAATAAATTATACCACTATGTCTTCCAATGAAGCCATATTCATTATACACGTGTGTATGAAATTCAGAGGGAAGCAAAGATCGAATTTTGTAGTATTATAAATGGAAAAGAAAAGTTTTATATCATATGCAATAGTGTCGAGCATCTGTATTTGAAATATTTAGAATTATTAAAGATGAATTTTCCGAATTTTAATATTATAACAGTCTGACATTGAGATAATGTATACCATAATATTGTCATAAGAAAAACAAATGAGACTGATTTTGTGGGGAAACGACTTGAAAGCATACCATTACCATGGTTGAGTCTTGAGTAAACATACCGTGCATCTTTTTTCGCGCAGTACATATTTCCGCGGAATTTCAAAGTGAAAATATGTACAGAGTGAATATTTATACAGTGCCACGTATTGGAAATTCGCGAATATAAATACACGCGAAATTGTACTTTTTAGCAAATTCGCGAATATTTCCACGAGCGAAAATATCTATGTTTACCGTATATATGTTAGAGGTATAAGGGGGATTAGAGTAGCCATATCAGTACTAAGGATCTCTCCCTGATGAGGTACTGTAAGGTGTGTGACGTCATCGTTACGTCATCTATACGTCGTCCTACCTCCAAGGTGCTCAGTGGTTACATGAAGACTGGACAGGTGGGGAGAGGGGGGGGGGTAATCCTCCCCTGCCTCCTCCTGCATAGGTTATTAACCCTTCTAAGGCCGCATAGTGCTTTAATGCATACTGTCGCCATGATCCATGAATGCAGCCCTAGGGATTAACTCACCAGTGCTGCATTCAAGCATCATGACGACCCTCCGGGATTGCAGCACTGGTGTGTTTGCTGTAGACTGCATGGCCATGACTGCAATTATGCATCATGACGACGAATGGCAATAAAACACTGTGCGGCCCTTAAAGGGTTAACTAAGGTAGCTAGAGGTCACGAAGTAAATACAAGTACCGGTATTACTCAGCCTAGTTTAAACCCCCAGCGCCCCTATATATCATAGGGCTGAGTACCAGTCCCGACTGCACTCTGACTGTTACTGGACGTGCAGTAAGATCTGCGGGTTTAAGACATATCATAAGACAGCATAATGTACCATAATGGTATACTCTAGAGCCCTCTTGTGCGGATGGGGAATTTCACCTGTTCTTGGTGCGACCTATTGGGGGGAGGGGGGGCACTTTAATCTTTAATCAGATCAATTTGCTATATTGGTGTTCTTTGGTGTTCTATCTAGTAACACGTAATTAACTGATGTAATACCTGAGAGTTAGAATAAACACAAAATGGATCAATAGGTAGATCTCGACTATAGCAAAGGTTACCCAGTAGAACTTGAAATAAACTGAGCACTAGTTTGAACATGTAACTGTCTAGGCCAGTTTGGGCAAAATGCCTGCGACGGTCATTTTACATCACCGTAGAACTGTCATTGATAATAAGACACGGAAACGGGTGATAACCTGAAACTGACTCCATCTTCTTAAGGCCAGACCAAAAAAAAAAGTTGGTCAATGGATTTCGCGCACCTTATTTTCGGAAATGGAAATTTATTTTTTTTTTGAAAAAAAATTATCAATGGATTTCGCTCGCCTCATTTTTTTCAAAATTGAGAATTTTTTTTTTTTTTGAAAATTTTTCTTCCAGTAACTCCCCCAGATCAACCAATGAATTATTATGTTAAAGGAATTTTGTCAGATGCTATGTAAAAAAAAAAAAAAAAACGTTGCTCGCTCCACATTTCCACCAACAAAATCCATTGACAAAAAAAAATTCTTAAAAAAAAAAAAAAAAAATTCGCTGGCTCGCACCATTTTTTGAAAAGTGAAATCCATTGACCAACTTTTTTTTTTGGTGTGGCCTAATTACCAAAAGTATCGACCGGTACATGTTAGATTGGAGTTTCATTCTGACCAGTATATATGTATGGCAACAGGCTCATATCGCATGTCGATTTTAAGAAAAGGCCATGTAGCCATGTCGAATTAGGAGCCTTAGGGCAAAAAGGTTATAACCTATAAACCTGTGCACGCTCTGAATATACACAATTAGAAAGGGTGAGAGAGGAGGACGGAGTATATATGGCACCAGACGGGGGCCTGAGGTGGGAAGGAAGTCAGCCTCGGCCAGTGCCTATATCCTATTTGGATAGCCTGGGAGCAGGCTACCATCTAACCCCTTAGACAAATTTTTATCATCCCTGTCAAGTATAGTGTTAACCAGTGTCCTGTTTCTCCACAAATTTGGGGAGGTCCGCAAATTTGCAGAGGTCCGTAAATTTGCGGAGGTCCGTAAATTTGCTTCCATAAATTTGCGGAGGTCAGCAAATATATATGAGCTCCGTATTTGTATGCCCAAGTACTAAAAAACGATTTCCATTATTTGAGGACCTCCATAAATATATGAAGAGTGTATTTATGGACCTCGGCAAATTTGCGGACCTCCGCATAATTGTGGAGAAGCAGTATCCAGGTTCGGCCTGTGGCCCTGCTAACCAGCCTCTGGCTGGGTTGCATCTAAACTACACCAGAGGCCTTTGGCCTCTGGCGAGTGGCGTCGCTACCCTTTCCCATATGCCCCCCCCCCCCCCCGCCCTCCAGGGTGCGACGTCCGTGCTCTATTTATAGCTGTCCCTTGACCTAGTTGCCTCGGACAACATGGCGGCCCCCGTGGAGAATCTGGTCACGTGGTTTCGCGGAGAAGATATAATAGTAGTCTCTAATCACACAGTAGCCCCCACCTAAAATAATGACCTCTTTGAATTAGGTTAAGAATCTGTAGTTGGGAGTGCATTCCCTACCGGGTAATACTCTTTGCAAAATTTAGACCACCAAACTGGCACAAAAGTGAGATGCAGCCCATACTTTAAAGTATTGGGCCGGGAGTCGGAGACGGGCAGGAAGTGCTGTGAGGACCAGGCGCGTCCCTTAACGCGGCCAGGCCATCCTCCAGCACCCACCCAGGTGTGTAAGAGTCAGTTAACCCTCCAAGGACGCATGTCGCTAAAAGATGACATTTGTCGTCATGTTGCACCAATGCAGCCCCGGCGAGTAACTCGCCGGTGATGCATTGGTGCATCATGACAACCCTTCGGGTGTGTCTCAACCGCAGAGGGTTGGCATAATGCTTGAATGAAGCACTGGCGAGATACTCGCCAGGGATGCATTCATGCATCATGACGACGAAAGGCATGATGTATTAAGGTATCATGCCGTCCTTTAAAGGGTTCCCCCTCTGAGACCCGCGCACTGCTTTAATATGCTATGCAGCTTGTCGTCATGATTTGTATCATGCCGACAATTCGAGAGTGTATCAGCTACATAGGGTCGTCATGATGCCCAAAAGCAGTCTCGGCGAGTTGGTCGATCCCCATGGCTGCATTCATGCATCATGACGATGATAGGGCATGAAGCATTAAAGCATCATGCGGCTCCAAAAGGGTTAGGGTAGATAAGTGCTCGGCTTGCTGCCAATGCACTCACATTGTCTCCGTTAAAAGGGAAAGAAAACCAAAAGAAACGAGTCCAAGTAAAAAGGGACGATGGTATCTTAATAATCTGAATCCAGATCAAAGAGGCGTAGTAAAATGTGAATAGCCTTGGTTTTATGTGTGTACCGGTAAGCGGTTTGACTGATGCACCATATAGGCGGTGACTGTGGCGGGGAAAGGAACTAAAAAAACATAAATTAGTCAGAAGTAGATTTATAGGGACGCAGTCATTACCACTTAATGTGTGGGAATTCCGTCAGGAAGGTATGTAAATGGTCCAACTCCGTCAAGCATCAGGAGGGCATAGGTGGAATAGTAACTTGGTTTTCTACGTATTAGATAGCCTACACCTGGAAAGGATTATGCCATATAAACACAGAGTCGATGTCCGTGCCCCATCTTTCTACAGTCAATGACCCTCATTTTCTTATCAAGATTATTTCCGTCTTTCACACCTAGAATTAAGGAAGTGATAAGAAATTCACCCATAATGCACTGCTCTGGAGTCGGGGGCCTGACCACAATGCGTTGCTCTGAGTCAAGATGGCGGCCCCCATAGTCTAGTGCACTAGTGCTGTATGGAGTCTTTGCTACAGTGCTGGCGTCTACCCTGAGGGTTGAGGGTTCCAGACTCAGCCAGACCACTATGCAACGATTTTATGGAGATGCTTCTATATACCTCAGATGTGCCAAAAAAATGCACAGAAAACACGTTTGTGTTTATGCCACCTTAAGCTGCAATACAAGCACCTTAAATACAGGTGTTCTAAAAGCTACTGAGTCGGGTTACCTCGCGTTGATCCCTCTAGGCCAAGTTTAACCCTTTAAGGACTGCATGATACCTTAATGCATCATGTCCTTGGTCGTCATGATGCATGAATGCAGCCCGGGCGAGTAGCCTGGCATGATGCTTGAATGCAGCACTGACGAGTTACTCGACAGTGCTGCATTCAAGCATCATGCCATGACGACCCTACAGGGTTGAGACACTCGAAGGGTAGGCATGATGCACCAATGGAGCTCTGGCGAGTTACTTGCCGGGGCTGCATTGGTGCATCATGATGGTAAATGTCATCATTTAGCAACATCCGTCCTTAAAGGGTTAACTAAACCCTTTAATGGCTGAATGATGCTTGTTCATTTGTCTAAATATGCACTGATTAAACGTTAAAAAGCGCCCCTACCTGGTAATGCTTTGGTGCACAACCACGTAGCGATGCTGCATGGTTACAGCACTGGCGCGTTACTCGCCAGTGCTGCATTCACGCATCGTGTTGATCACAAAAAGGGACTCTGCTAACCCAGTCATACCCCGTATTGAATTACTAAACAAAAAGGGACTCTTGCATTAAACCTATAGCATTATAAAGAGTTTAAACATTCAGCCCCAGAATAACCGCTATTTGCTGTGTATTTCATAAGAGCCTATTATGAGGCAAAGAGCCAAACCATTAGTTTGGCCCCTGAGCCTGACCACGGCGGTCACATGCCTTTAGCTCGTGGTCGCGCTATTATATCATAAAGCCATTAGCATGGGAGGAGTCCCTGGCAAATAGCCGGAGTCCTTGGGTAAAAGGTCCTGTCCCCTTGAGCCTTAACCCGCGAGTAGAAGTGTGCTTTGTGTTAAGTAGCATCATCTGTTGTAGAGAATAAGCGAAATAAAACATGGCCGCCGCCGCCAGCATCTGACACCCTTCCTGGTCTTAGCTAATAAAGTATTAATTGTCAATTGCCTGACCAAAAAAACAACGGATGTAGCTTAAGACTAATAATAGTACCCCGGTACTGTTGGTATTAAAGTGGGACCAGCTGCAATATCCGACTTTTTGCTGGTCAGCAGGTTTATTGTACTTTATTGTGTTGATTGCTGTGTTACCGTATTCGACGTAATAAGCGCCCTACCCTAATAAGCGCCTCCTGCTAGACCTATTGGGGCATTTATAATACTAGATGAAAACCTTAATTTTCCCAAGTATAGAGTCATTGAACTACCAAGATGCCATAAAAATCATTTTATAATTGCCCGTGGCACTTATTACGTCAGTGACGTAATAAGTGCAACGGGTAATTATAACGTTGAATACGGTAGTTAGCTATGGCTGCGGCGTATATTTCCTTCGTCAGTTATTAAATAAAATGAGTGTTGGATGTTTGTATGCTGGAGACTTGAGTATATTACATTCCCATCATACTCACACAAATTGGGACATCTCACACAATGGGACAGCTGCGGTAATATAAAGCTAATTGTGGGACAGCTGAGAAGAAATAACCTATCTAGCTTTATTAGGTTATGAAACATCATTGTACATAACCATTATTATTAGCTCGGCCAGAACAAGGTTTTGGATTAATAATCATTTGACGGAAAAATACACAAATCTGCTGTAAACATAGATACATTCATGTGTATAATTATTCGCAAATTTGATCCCACTGTACATATTTTTCGAGCATTTTCATTCGTACAAAATTTACAAAAAATGTGTACAGCGCAAAATAAAATATGTTCACAGTACCCAATCGACGATGAGAGTGAGTAGGCTAAAGAGGCCGCCATCTTGACTCAGAAATGCATTGCGGTTAGGCCCCCCCTACTCCAATTCAGTGCATTATGGGTGAATTTCTCATCAGTCACTTTGTTCCAGGTGTGAAAGGAGGGGATTAGCCCGACTACCTGAGGTACCAGGAAATGCTAGGCCCTTATACCCCCACGCAGGGGTGTGAAATCTCCGCGGAAACGCGGAAATCCGCGGTTTTTATCTTCTTTAGTTCCTGAGATTTGTCCATATCCAATGAGAAATTGATTCCCCTTTATGTAGGGTGGGGGGGGGGGGACTTAAATACATGAAATTTCACCATTCTGCTTCTAGATTTTCATGACCCCAAACCCCCCTAGTAATGTTAAAGTATATAATTTGCAAGGGTTTGGAGTCACATCGTCACTTCAAGCATCTTCAGAGGAAATCTTTTTTTTTCATTTCACACCCCTGCCATAGGTACAGGGAGGTGAAGGTGGAGCTGAGAGAATTGCGTAGAAGATGCCGGGGCGTCCAGATTAGCACCTGAAGATGGTTGTCTGGCACCAGACTACAGAGTGGAGCCTGCCTCCCCTACACCCACCCACCTCCACCTCCTCTTCCTTCTCCTCCCTGGTGGGAGCAGGAAGAAGGGGGGGGGGGGTACCGTCTCATGAATTGGATATAACCACTGCAGCACAACTCTCAAGAGCTGTGGTAATCAGTTTTCATTTCATCCTGAAAAGAGGAGTAGTTGGAGGTCCTCGAGGCCCTGATAAGTAGGACGATCAAAATTATAACCTCCAAATCGAGAACTTTTGAGGGTAAAAGGGAGGAATTTCTACTAACTTTTGGAAGACCTAGCTTGCACTAGTTCACACAGTATCCCTAGACACCCAGCTAGACACAGTCAGCCCTGAAATACAGGGGCGGTGCTTGCAGTAGGGTCGTCCATGTACAGCTTTTCCATAAAAACACAGGGCGGTCAAATTTCCCAATGCTCTGATAAGTGGGGCGGTAGGGCGGCAGTTGTTCCCTCAAAGACCCAGTACCCACCCCCGGCCCCCCCTCTCTGCTCCCACTACCCCGGCACCACAATCACCACCTTACCCTGCAACATACCGCTTAGTGCTTTAAGACGCCGATACTGTCATGATGTGTGTTACCATGCAGGTCTACTGGTACTTGCCATGGCTGCATTCATGCATCATGCCCACCCTTTCGGCCTTAGGTGTTTAATACCCAGCATGTAGGGTCGGTATAGTGCTTGAATGCAGCCCAGACGAGTTAATCGCCAGAGCTGCTTTCATGTGGTAAAGGGAATAGCGCTACCGGTAATATTAAAGCAGGATGCGGCCCTTACAGGGTTAAGTGATCGGCACACATGAGATCTCGGCATCATGAGGCGGCCTCGCGGGCTCGCCACCGGGCCATGTATGGAATCCTTATTGCAGGAAACCAAATTGATTCTCAGGGTGAATCGAGTTGTGTGTAGACTTGATAGAATAGATTCAGGGGATGTGGGAATGACTTGATTCATGAACTACCGGGTACTCTCAGTGTTGCAGCACACTCCCTATAGTGTGCCATTCATCCATTGGATTTCCTCATCATCTGGGGTGGGTCATAAAGATAAAATATTCATGGTTTGGCTGGCGGGCGGCATATGTAGTAAGGTCAGGAGGCGGTAACCAAGCAGCCGCATCTCCCGTGTGGTGGAGGCTGTAGGGGGGTGTCAGGCACTGATTTCACAACCTGCAGGCAAGAAGAGAATTTAACACCTATCGAAACATAGCTTCAGGGAGCATACTTATGATTAAAAGGATTCATTTTCTATAATGATCGATATATCAATATATTGGAAGGACATGTATTTTTGAAAAACATTCTTCAGAAATAAATTTAGTTCTGAAGAACGCTCGAGAGAGAGCTGAAATGTCGACCACTTATGCCTCAATATTTTGTCTCTGTGATCTCTTACTACCATTACATTAAACCTTAAGAGGGTTTTGGGAATATCTTCCATTATTTTAGAAAAATATTGTATTTGAAAATGGTTTATCAAGAAATACACGCCAACTATTCAAAAACACACAAAAAAACAAGACTTTTAGTCTTGGGGGAAATGTAACTTAATTATAAACGTGTGTATTACGCGGCCTAGGTGTAGGCCTGAAAAACAAACTGAACCTTCTTCAGGTCGGGATATAAGACAATTCTAGACACGGGTGATTCAAGCTTTCCAAAAGTCCGAGTAATACCGGATATATGCAAGATCGCTAGATGTATAGGTAAGACATTGTAGACATTATACCGGTAGGTTTGTATGTAAGACGGGGCGTACTTGGTACAAACGCTACCTTATGCGACCACACTCTGAAAGACTCCTCTTTGTGTTTCCAACTTTATCCTGCATGCACAGGAACCAAAGCCTTAGAGTAGAACCACTCTGATTGGTCAGAGATGTCTTATTACCGGTAGGTTAAGATGAGTTCAATGATGACAAAGGGATTTACATAATCAATGCACAGTCTGCCAGTAAACATGGTCAGTACAACAAAGTAAAGGTGTGGTCAAGGACCTCGATCCAACATTGGGATGAATATTACATCAGCCATCCTTAACCCTTTAAGGGCGAGATTATGCATTAATGCATCATGCCATGGTCGGCATGATGCATGAATGCAGCCCTAGCGAGTTACTTGCCAATGCTGCATTCATGCATCATGCCGACCCTACGGGGTCGACACAATCCTGAATGGTCAGCATGATGCAGCACCGGCGAGTAACATTGGTGCATCATGACGTCATCTTTAGGCGGCATCCGTCCTTAAATTGTTTTAATGGGCCCAAGTCTTACTGCCAAGACCTCAATGACATTTCAAATCCCACGCAGTGAAACTCAACATTGGCAGCAGGAGAGAGTCCAGTCCTTGTGTGAAGCCGGCAGAGTGGACCGCGGCCAGTGGGGAAGGGACAGCCCGCCAAATAGGTTGGCATCTCTCCAGCCCTATAGACTTAATTAATGCACAGGACCCCGAGACCACTGTGGTGTTGAATCAATATACATGACTGTATAGCCACTTGAAGTTTGATATTATGGGTATGGGGGGAATGTCAATGGACTGTTAAGAGTTGGGAAAGGGGGCAGAAGGGAGTGGATTGCAAGCATGGAAGATGAAGGGGAGCATAGGGTAAAGGCACCCGTTCCGGACGCTCCTGGACAAGGCACAGGTGACCCCTTTTGTGTGTTGAAATACCAATTATAACATTGGTTTCAGCATTCGATACATACTGTCTGACAGTATCTATTTCAGAGGAAATTGCAATAAATTTAATCATTTAAGTATGAATAAATCACCAGCTGATATGTTGATTTCAAAACATCAAACTGCACCTAGAGTCGGACACCTCATGCCAGAAATGATCCTAGAGTCGGACACTTTGTGTTTGCGTTGGTTACATAGTATGCTTGTAAGGACTATATGAGATATCAGCATTATTGAGCTTGCAATATCACTTAGGCATGACACCATGTGTCACTGCATGCAATGAATGTTATAAATGATACACAAAAGAGAGATTACTGACACCATCAACACTTAAGGGGTCAATAAGACCGAAAGGTTCTACTATTAACAGTTTACTTGAGAAACTGTCAATATTTCCACTATTGACAGTTTAAACTGTCAATAACATTAATCTCTTCCACTACTGACAGTCCGAACTGGACCTATTGAGAATCAAACTCACACCACATACTATCATTGGGTGTCCGAGTCTGGGTGTAATTAGTGTCCGACTTTAGGTGCAGTTTGATGCTGCTTTGAGGTAACCTCTTACAAAGTATTGTGCGTAATATATTTGTATTTATTGACGTGATTTATTGGTAAAGATTCATACATTGTTATTATTATGCTTAGGAATGATGTAACTATAACAGGAAAGGCAAAGCAGACAGCATTAGGAAACCAATTTTCTCATTTCCTCATGAGTTTTATGTTGGGAATATAGCAAAAACACCCTATGTTCAATCATTCATAGGACGATGTAGTAAGTGAGTTATATGTGGTATGTTGCATTTGTTAGAAGAGAGAACACTTGCATTTTCATATTTAGTAGGCATGCTAGGCCAATTTTTCATATTATACTATGTAATGTTAAGCCAATAGTGTCCGACTCAAGGTGTCTGTCCGACTCAGGGAGCCTTTACCCTAGAAGGAAGATGGAGACTGCAGGAGAGAAGTAGATCATAGAAACGGAAGAGGAGGGGGAAAGGGGGAGCCAGATGCTACGTTTCCTACTACAGTAGGAATACATACATTTCCTCTGGGATTTTGGTATTAAGGTAGGTCGATACCATTGAAAACGAGACCACTGCGCATGTTTCCGCGCATCTATCTTAAACATGTCAGAATGACTTCATATTTGGTAGGTGTATGGTCATATAAACCTTCATTACCCATGTAAAATTTCGGACAATTCTGACCAAAATTAAGCTTTTTATTGACAATGTATTGTGAACAAGAATTAAAGGTGTTTTTTTTTTTTGCATTTCAGACATTTTGTTATCAACCACATTTTTAAACTAATAAATGATATAATTCGGACTATAAAGGTGAATAGATTGCTTAAATATATCCTGGGCTACATAATGAGACTATTTCATAACATGATTATTAGCATTTTACCCATAATGCAATACTTCAAATATCTTATTTAGCACACTTTTGCAGTACTTTTTTACTTCAAAGGCCCAAAACACCAAAATAATCCGCGGGACCCTATGTTAAATTTAGTCTTACTACCGTAAAACCCCGCCTTTAAGACGGATTTTATTTGGGATTTATTTTTTGCACAAGACGGATTTTTTCCTAAAGTTAGGGGGTCGTCTTAAAGGCGGGGTTTTCTAAAATTTGACTTATAGAAAATGTTGGGAAAAAGAAAAGAAAAAGAGGTTTTTTGAAGAGACTAAGATACACTTTCTTTTCTTTTTTAAAGTGTTTTACTTATGCAAATGATACAACTGTGAGGTATCTAGTGACACCACTCGTGTTTTTAACTAGAAAGTTGATAAGAATGGGGTCTGAAAGGGGTCTAGAGCCCCCCAAAAATCTCAAAAGTCGGGGGTCGTCTTAAAGGTGGGGTTTTCCAAAATGTCATACTTGTTTTACACAAGACGATTTTTTTTCTTAAGTTGGGGGGTCGTCTTAAAGGCGGGGTCGTCTTAAAGGCGGGGTTTTACGGTAGTTTCCAAATGATCTTAAATTTCATTTCATGAAGTTTAAGAAAAATGACAACTTTTTTTCTATTGATTTTAATCGATTTTGTGTTTAATTAATTACAAATTAATCCATATTTTCAACCAAACATCATTTTTTTACCCAGAATGCCACATCACAGAACCATAAAAGTATTTTTGGAATAAAGAGAAATATCTGGGCCCTCATTGTGTGATGTCTCATATTTTTGTGGTTGCAGGTTATGGCAAAATAAAATTATGGAACTTGTGATATTTTTTTCTATTTTTTAGAGAAAAATCGAAATATGTTAATTTTTCAAAATTCTGTATTTAAAAAAGTAGCGTGGGACCCCCCTATTTTCTCTTCAGATATTTGTTCTAAATGATCTTATGCACCTCTGGAAGAAATTTGGAGGAATTCTAAACTTTTTGAGTCAATGGTATCGACCTTCCTTAAATCGTATCTATTTCCTATAAAGAATTGACGGAAATTGGAATATATCTTACTATTTGTCGACGAGGAAGTGGCATCATTGGGGAGTAGATTCAGAGACTGCAGGTGGTAAAAGGAGGGGGTGGAGGTGAGAAAGGGAGGTGGATTCAGGTCGCTGGTATCTGAGGGGCCATAACCGCATTACTTCCCCAGTATTTTTTTTTGGGGGGGGGGGGGGTTTACTCCAATACCCATCCGCATTTTTAATATCACAGCACCAAGCGTACCGGAACTACTTTCACCAACAAGCTTTGGTGCTAGCGATGACGCTCGGGAACAGAGGTCAAGGTGGGGCCAGCTTGGGCCACTGCCTACACAGAGGACACAGAGTCCAGTGAACATGATGGAGGCACTGAGGTTCAAAAGGAGGGACATGCATACATTTGACGCCTTGTCACCTTCACATGTCAAAGACATACCTTCATGTCTGAGTACACGGCAGTGAACATTAGACCTTTGTTCAGTGATGCTGGTAAGCCTTTGTTGTGTAACCCTTTAAGGACAGCATAATGGATTCATGCATCATGCCCTTAATTGATGCAGGGATGCAACCCTGGCAAATAATGTCAACTCGCCAGTGCTGCATTCAATCATCATGCCGACCCTATGGGGTTGAGACACTCTCGATGGGTTGGCATGAATGCCATGAATGGCATGGTGCATGAATGCAAGTAACTCGCCAGTGCTGCATTCAATCATCATGCCGACTTTACGGGGTTGAGACACTCCCAAAGGATTGACATGATGCATCAATGCAGCCCTGCAAGTTACTCTCCAGGGCTGCATTACTGCATCATGACGGCAAATGTCCTCTTTTAGTGCTGTGCCGTCCTTAAGGAGATGAGGGGCATTCTGATGGATCCTGGACCAATCAGCTCTCTTCCTGTATTCAGCCCCGGCATGCTGTATAGATAGTAACAGGAAGTATTGGACATTCAAATGTTTTTTCAAGTACCGTAAATTCTCGCATATAAGCCTAACTCTCGTTAAGATGCACCCTGACTCTGGGCCCATCCTATAAGACGCATTGGCGATCTGACTCGGGTACTAGCCGCGGCTTCTACGCAAGAATTTACGGTATGAACCCCTTTGTCGTCATGATGCATGAAATTGGCACTGGCGATTGCTCATCAGAGCTGCATCATGCCAATCCTGCGGAAGTGTATCAATCCCGTGTGTTTAAAGGGTTAAAATGTAGATTCCTAATTCTCCCTGATTTCCCTGACTCCACAAAATGTGACACAGATTCAAATTGGGATTTTGTGCTCCTCTGTGACCCTGTGAAATTATAGAGAACATGGCTGAGTACAAGATAGCATCAAATGTCCTTTAGTCCTTCAGAATTGTGGCCTCCTTGACGTTTACAACATTAAGAGATGATACATTATCCAGAGCAGTAATTGGCATTGACATAAATGACGATGGCCCCTGTATTTAACCCTTTAAGGACGGCATGTCACTAAAAGATGACATTTGTCGTCATGATGCAGCAATGCAGCCACGGCAAGTAACTTGCAGGGCTGCATTAGTGCATCGTGCCGAACCTTTGGGAGTGTCTTAATTAACCCCGTAGGGTTGGTATTATGCTTGAATGCAGCACTGGCGAGTTACTCACCAGGGCTGCATTCATACATTTTAAAAACCAAGGGGATGCTGCATTAATGCATCATGCCGTCTTTAAAGGGATAAGGAAAGATTCATGCTGCATAAATCTACCTCGCGTGACTAGAAAACTAGATCAAGTAAACTAAAAAGAAAATAACAAGAATTACGTAACATAGTAAAACTGAAAAGAAAAGCATTTAAAAAAAACTGAGGTCTTTACTGTAAACGTATTATATTTCGCGCTGTACATATTTTCGCGATTTTTGTGGAAATGAAGATCAGCGAAATTATGCCCAGTGTGAATATTTATACATTGTATTTATATAACTACTATATTGCAAAATCTGCAAATTTAAATACTTGTGAAATTGTACTTTATAGCCAATTTACGAAAAATATACATGCGCGGAAATATCTACATTTACAGTATCATACATTGCCTGTGAATTGGGGCATAACAGCATCCGGCCTTTTACATCATGTGAAATAAAAATAAAGAAAAGATGATACTATGTAAGTAAGGAGTGAATAGGGACTGTATATAGTGAGTAATTGGGGGGGGGGGGGTTATGGGATACTTGTATGAAGAAATGTCAGGTGGGACAAGTACTTGCCTTACATCTTGGCAATATAGACATTCTTTTAGACCTCATTTCCTCGTCCTTAAGTGTGCCTGCAGAAAGGCATCTGTCACTCAATCTATGAATTAGGTATATATTATATCCTTCCTCTTTAGATATGTGTCATTGGTGGTTGTGGAAAAGTACAGGTCCCATGGGGGGCTACTCAACTATGTATTGAATACCACTGCAACACTACTCTGAAAAGCTGTGGCGGTGAATTTCCATTAGATCCTGAGAAGGGGGACGGTCAGATGTGGTCAAGGCCCTGATATATAAGTAGGGCGGTCAAGAGCATAACATTAAATTGGGTAAGCTCTCTTGTTAAAAGGGATGAATGTTGAATATATACAAAATTGTGAGAGACCTTTCCTATAGAAATTGGCTCAAATTTACTGATACTAGTAGCCATCTCTGTTTAAAGGATCCAGGATGTTTGATATCAGCGAATCCTTTCACTTGGAAAGTAGAATGTGTTTGCGTACTTGGTGTACAGTAGGATAGTGCAGTACCGTAAATTCTCGCGTACAGGCCGCAGCTTATACACGAGTCAGATCACCCACAGTCAGGATGCGGCTTATAAATGAGTTTTTGCCACTATGGTACAGCACTAAAGTCACCATAATCAAATGGCCAGTGCGGCTTATAGAATCAGTCCAAAGTTGGGGTTGCGGCTTATACGTTAGTTAAATTTATACGCAAGAATTTACGGTAGAAGAGGCATGGTGTTCTAGGAAGCCCGCGCCCAGAAAGCACATGACATGATGTATGATGTCTTGGTGCACTGTGGTTTTGTGGTCTAGTCCACCCCTGCACTGCCCTGGGAAAGTAAGCCTTGCCCTTTTAATGTGTGCGTGCAAATATAGAGGCGGTATGCAAAAAAAACCACGCAATGCGGTGCTCTGAGCCAAGATGGCGGCCCCCATAGCCCAATATGCTAGTCTACCAGCATACCCTTGGTCGTCATAATGCATGAATGCAGCCCTGGCGAGTAGCTTGCCAGTACTGCGTTTAAGCATCATGCCGACCCTACGGGGTCAAGACACCCCTGAAGGGTCGCCATGATGCACCAATCATGTGCATCATGGCGACAAAAATGACAGCCCCCATAGCCCAATATGCTAGTCCAGCAAGTCCATTATAGTCCAAGCATGGAACTATATATTTGATCATAAAAATGATAGACATATAAAAGCACTGTCCCCACCCCTATTTGTTAAATCGATATCAATGTCAGTTCATAGATGCCTTACTCCCAATTCCAGGCAGATACCCTCAGAAGAGTGGAAGAGAACCCCAAAGGGATCCCAGCAGCAAACTGATCCTAATCTATAAGGACTCTAAAAATAACTGGGGCTCTGTGATAATCTCTTATCGCGTGGCCTCCTGTCGGCATGATCTGCCTCATTAACTCGGTAACCGTGAGTGCCCGACTCGAGTTCCACACGGGGAAAGAAGAACGCTCTCTATATATATGTACATGGTATATTTAGCATGGCATCTATTTTCGCTACAGTATAATGTATAGAATCAGTCTCGTGAGAACCAGTGGCACGAAACCATAATGTATTATGCCCTTGGTCGTCATGATGCATGAATGCAGCGAGTAGCTTGCCAGGGCTGCATTCAAGCATCATGCCGACCCTATGGGGTCAAGACACCCTTGAAGGGTCGTCATGATGCACCAATGCAGCTCTGCCGGGGCTGCATTGGTGCATCATGACGACAAAGGTAATCTTTTAGTGATATACATCCTTAAAGGGTTAACTGAATAGGGGTTTGGCTTGATGCTGGCCTGATGATGTAAAGGTGTAATGCTGGAGGACTCATTCCCTGATGTCTTGACCTCAGTTCCCCTCCTCTCAGCTCAGCCCCCACCTGTGTCATGCTACATGTATAGTGCCACTCACCTGTCATTTGCACAAGACGAGGGCCTCATTTCTATTTAAACTAAATATGGCACATACATTGAATATGGCATATGAGCTGAATATATGGCATATAAACTGAATATATGGCATATAAACTGAATATATGGCATATAAACTGAAAATATGGCATATAAACTGAAAATATGGCATATAAGCTGAATATATGGCATATAAGCTGAATATATATATATATATATATATATATATATATATATATATATATATATATATATATATATATATATATATATATATATATATATCATCAATATATATAATTTGATAATTGAAGATTGGGTATCATTTTTAAGGTGAAAATTTCTCAAAACTCCCAAACCTAATGTCTGACCTCCTCTGATGGTACCGGGTACCGAGGGGCCATGCATCTAGCCCTCTTTCTGGAGTTGAGTGGCAAAAAAATGATTATTGAAGATGCCAGATTGGGTTGACATCTTTCATACCTGGCCTCTCCATCCCCTGAGTACGGTGGACTACGCTCCTTTGTGTGCCTGATGCTACCTCGACCTAGTAATTAAAATGTGCAGTGCGACCTGAGGCCAGACCTAAAAAAGTTGGTCAAAGGATTTTGCGTACCTCATTTTCAGAAATAGGAATTACATAGTTTTTTAGATTCTCAATGGATTTCGTCCGCCTAATTTTTCCAGAAATTGAGATATTTTTTTTACTTCTTTATTCTCGCTGATCAACCTTTTCTTTTGCCTTGGGTTTACTTGACTTTCTTGTTTGGCGTTTGCACCATTTTTTCAACAGTGAAACCTATTGGCTGACATATTTTGGTCTGCCCTAAGCCCAAGCTAAGGGCCACTACGGTATAATAGTAACCCCGGGGTATTACATATCACTAGTGTATATGTGACCAGCATAACAGGTGGCTGTCAGCATAGGCCTTCACCTTGTGGTACTGAATCTGTCTGTGGGTGGGTCCTATAGTGTAGAATCAGCGGCAGCACACATCATTGTACACAGTGTATTAGAGTGTGGGGGCTGATTAGAGTAATTAACTGTATGACTACTCTAAATTCTCGCGTATAGGCCGCAGCTTATACGCCAGTGCGGCTTATAGGGATGGCACAGAGTCAGGATGCGGCTTATACTCAAGTTTCTGCCACTGTGGTACATTGCTAAAATCACCATAATGGCCTGTTCGGCTTATCGGCCCAAATTTGGGAGTGCGGTTTATACGCAAGTCGGCTTATACACAAGAATTTACGGTGGTAGCGGCCAAGTAGTCTACCACTATTTGTGAAGGGTTCTACTTTAGGCAGTCCTTTAAGGTACTTAATGTGTGCTGTAACGTTAACCCATCTACCGGTAATTAATCAAAAGTACCGTAGTGGCCATTTATAGTATATATTTATACTGACGCGCCGAGCACTAAGGTCATGTAATTAGACATCATTGACACCTCAAGAGCTTTTTAACACCGTCAAACACGATTTTATCATCGACTTCTTGAAAACAGCTGGACTGCATCAAATTCCATGATTTTTACCCTGCACATTCATTGTTTTGTAAGGCACTGATAGTTTGTTCTCTAATTACCGGTAATGTTTCTCGCCATGAATATGAAGTTAGTTGTTGAAATGGCATTAAACATCCATTACGCACTCACTCATTGACACCTACGGTAGGATAGGCAGAGATGCAGCTTTTCCTACTTTTGCTGGAATTCCTACTTTTTGGCAGGAATTTATTTCCTACAGAAAATTGACCAAAATTTCAAGGTTTCCTACATTTTCTTTACGAGGGAGTGGCATCTTTGGATCGTAGGTTTCGTGTCAACACTTTGGGTGGATGGTAGCCGCATCAGCTTCGACACAGGTGAGAGCTCGGTGATCGGGCGTCTCGTGAGAAGAGTCTGTGTTCAGAAGAGGCAGAACTCGACTCACCGAGCCTCAGGTGTACACTGCCCAATACAGGGAACAGGGTCACACCAGTCGCATCTTCCCGGAATGGTGATATGACAAGATTGGGAGCGGCCGGGTAAGGGTCGAATCATTGGTTGCCAAACAGGGGTATTGAGGGATTGTGCGAAATGGCAGCAATTGCCAGAAATTCCACCTTTGTGTTGAGAGATTTGAAAACTGGGAAAGGTCAAGAGAAATTTTCTATTTTGTTATCTATATCTCAAGGGAGGAGAATAGAATTTCAAAATGTACATGCTGTCAACGCAGTTATTTTTGATGTCCCCGAAAATATTCGCGAATTTAAGTACACGAGAAAATGTACTTTTTAGCAAATCCGCAAAAATTTATACACGCGAAAATATCTATGTTTACAGTATGCGAAAAAAAGAATTCCCACCCCTCCCAGCAGCAAATGGTTGGTCCCTAATTTGAGTTCTCTGCATCTTGTGTAGACTGGAAGCAATCGGCATGACACGTGGGTGTTTGCGACACTTCCCGCTATGAAGCAGATTTCGCGGCACTTCACGAAAGTGAGAATGGCAGCTATATTTGACTGCTAGGAACCATGAGTTAGGAGACGCGCACTCTTTTTTCCCGAAAAATGTTCAACAGGTTTACAAGAAATGCCACATCACATGATGATGTTTAGGAGTGTAAGATCTAATATGGTCATCACTTCTGACTAAGAAATGAACCAATAGGAAAAAATACTGGCCCCAGCTCAAAAGCAATCAATTTAAACACCAGAATTACTACAATTTGGCTAAACTAGTTACAGCAGGGTATCGTAAACATATTGTACGATGGAAATATATAGTGCCGGTTTCGAAAGAGAGCTAGTATATAAGCACTTATACCACAGTTGACTGAGAAGACAAAAGCAACTGCCTGTTTATATAATGCGTACAAACCAATCACTGGATATAAGGCAGATATGGATACGCATGAGTAGCTGTATAAGTGTAAAAAGCCTTGGACAATGGTAATTTTCCTTGGCTGGCGCCTCAGACAATTACTCTGTCCTTGGCTTATAACACTTACACAGCGACTCACTTGTATGATATAGATCTCCAACTTGTGGTACAGCGGTCAGAAATAAAGTCCCTTGTATTCTATGTACATACAAATCGACACGATGACACGGCCCTTTTGATAAAAATTGATAGAGCGACATGGTCAAAAATATGGGTGCACATGTAGAGGCACAATATAGGATCTTGTATTTATATCAAAGCGCCACTCTTGGGAGTACAGGTCTGCCAAACTCTTGAAGAGCATATTATAGTCAAGACCGGAGAATTTGGCGAAGCCGCCAAAGAGAAAGTTAATTGATAGGACTGCAGGGGGTCATTAGGTGAGTGTAACCCTCACAGTGAGGAGCACCCGTGAATGCTCTGTAGTCAGTTTTATCACCTCCAGGGTCCACTGTCCAGCATAAATGACCACTGTAAACCTGTGATGTCTGAGAGTGTGATTGTCAGAATAGGGTGAGTTGCTCCCAAATGAATGTTTAAATGGGTTGTTTAAATGGTGTGAGGTGATGGTATCTTGCACATAAAATTGGAGATTACAACCTCTCAGTGGGGAGTTTCGCCAAATTCTCCGGTCTTGACTATACCTTGTGTGAACTCACGGCGGTACCATTAATGTGGGATCTGGTACATTAGCAACCCACCTGTAGCACAGGCACAGGCTTAAACTGAGTAACATGCTCATGCTTACGGTAGATGACTGTATATAACACAAGGTATGACAGAGCACGACGCCCATCATCTGTCAACCCTAGATGGCCATACTGTACCATGTGTTTGGCCATAGACATGTGGCTCCATCTGAAGTATAAAGATGGTGGTGGACTAAGTCGTTTGTATACTGCTAACCAGATGGTGCTACTGTCTATGTCTAAATACATGGTACAGTAGGGCCACCTAGGGTTGAAAGATGATGTAAGATGATGGGCGTCTAGCTCTGGCATACCTTGTTCTATGTCCAGTCATCTACTCCAAGCACAAGTATGCCACTCAGTTTCAGCCTGTGATCACTGGTTAAGTACTGATATGGCATCTATTTCAGTCCACACAAAGTCTGTAAGTGACACGTGCAGACAATGCCTTAGTAATACAACAGGTAGAACTGGTCACCGTGCTCCTTACAATCTGCCTCTCACAGCTGCCACACTACTGTGCCTCCACATGGGTAAAAGTCAACACGGGCGACATGGCGACACGGCCCTTTTAGCCCCTTTTAAAAATCGATGGACTCAGGAAAATTCGGGATAAAAATCGACCCACAGGTTTTTTCACTAAGTTCTTTATATCTAAAAATCGATGCAATGACACGGTCCTCCTGCTAAAAATGGACACAGCGACACGGTCAAAATTGTGGGTACCCATGTAGAGGCACACTACTGCCACACTGGGACAAGTACTTAGTAATAGTACCAGGGTTCCCACCGTTGGTGCAGGAAAAGGGCCCCAATCACTAAGGAGGGGAGGGGAGGGGGCTGAATATGTTTCTCCCACCCCCCCCCCCCACCCCAAAAAAGGAAGAAATTGTCAAGACCTCCAATTTAATACACACAATTTCTAATCTTTGCCTCTCTCGCAGCCCCGGCGAGTTACTTGCCGATGCAGCCTCAACGATTTACTTGCAGGGGCTGCATTGGTACATCATGACGATAAATCTTTTAGCGATAAATCTTTTAGCGACATGCTATCCTTAGAGGGATAGGGGTGTGTTGCTGCGGGTGGCGGTGAGCTGAGCTGGTACGCAGTAAGTGGTGTGGTAGAGGTCCTTATGTACTGTTAGGTAACACCCACAGGTAGTCTCCTCTCAGCTCACCCTCCTAGGGCAGCATAGTGCTTTAATATGCAATATGTCCTTTGTCGTCACAATGCAAGAATGCAGCCTGGGCGATTGGTGAAACGCCAGCGCTGTGCTCTCGCGTTGACCCTCTGGGAGTTACTCATAGGGTTGGCATGATATTTGAATGCAGCATTGGAGAGTTACTATCCAGGGCTGCATTGGGGACGGAGTTATAATGCATTAACGCATCATGCAGGCGTTGAAGGGTTACTGCGTACGGCAGGTGCCTAGTACAGGAGAGGCGCGTGGTGATTACCGGGTTGGAGCTGATAAGGCACCATTAGTGGGCAGGGTGCGGATCAGGGTCAAATCGTAAACAGTGAGCTGAACATTGACTGGTAACCAGCCAGTTTAGGGCCGACTCGCAACCAGCGAGTATAGGGCCGACTCGCAACCGGCGAGTTTAGGGCCGGCTCGCAACCGGCGAGTTTAGGGCCGACTCGCAACCAGCGAGTTAGGGCCGACTCGCAACCAGCGAGTTAAAGGCCGACTCACGACCAGCGAGTTTAGGGCCGACTCGCGACCAGCGAGTTTAGGGCCGACTCGCAACCAGCGAGTTTAGGGCGGACTCGCAACCAGCGAGTTTAGGGCCGACTCGCAACCAGCGAGTTTAGGGCCGACTCGCAACCAGCGAGTTTAGGGCCGACTCGCAACCAGCGAGTTTAGGGCCGACTCGCAACCGGCGAGTTTAGGGCCGGCTCGCAACCAGCGAGTTTAGGGCCGACTTGCAACCAGTGAGTTCAGAACTAAGGAAACAAAACAATATTTAGAAAGCATGACAAACTACAATGTACCAAAAAGAAAACGCTTCTGAATAAAACCTGTTTTACTTCTCTTAAGCAAATAAACAATGGTGTATCTTCTCAAGATTTAAAAACTGAAATGGATCCTAGAATAGCATCTTCAGAAGCCTTTCACCCAGACGGATTATACCTTCTGATATAACAGGTGCTGGGTTATCATTAGTAGTACATTACCTTTATGACTTCAACCACAGTTATAGAGGTAGAAGAAGAAGAATCTGTGGGGTTGAGAAAAGATCTTCTTTTTGGTTCTCAGAAGCATGAGTTCAATATGCGTATCTCGTCTTGTGCCGTTCTAAGAAGGTGTGATGGGTAGATGTTTAACGCTTTAAGGACAGATGTCGATAAAAGATGATTTTTGTTGATGGTGATGCACCAATGCAGCCCCGCCGAGTAACTCCCCGGTGCTACATTGGTGCAAAATTGGTGCTACATTGGTGCAGCACTGGCGAGTTACTCGTCAGGGCTGCATCCATGCATCGTGATGACCAAGGGCATGATGCATTAATGCATTACGCCGTCCTTAGAGGGTTAACTTATGACGCTACTTCGTCACCTCTGTTATTTCACAAGTTGAATTTGATATACATGATGAGGGCTTACAGCCTACTTTGTGTCACTTTTCTTTGATTTAATAATATCCGGGTCAATTCACGTTTTGAAAAGTACCACTTCCAGTTTAGGTGGGAGGAAATATGGATCATAAATAGAAGGTGATTTAAAAAAAAGTTTTTTAGTTTCACCCAACCTGATCATGCCGCGAACTATAGCTTTCACTGCAGATTACACACTAATTTTCCTGGGTATGAGGTATAACGGGGGTCAGTTATGAGTTAGTTATAAGTTAGTTGTTTTCTTTTATTTGCTTTAATAGTCAGCCAAATGTCAGTTTTAAAAAATTGTCATATATTGTCAAGTCATTTTCTAGATATTGAGAATTCTTTTGTTAAAAGTCAGTTTAAAAAAATATTTTGTGCAATATTCTCACTAAGCTACAAGAGATACCAGAGACACCATATGTACCCGAAATGCGGTTATACACGGGAACTGAGGTACTAAATTTGTCAGCTGAAGAACTATTTGTCAGTTAAACTTCAGGTAAATGTCAGTTAAAGCTGTGACTGAAAAATAGTGGGAACCTTTTGTAAGTATTGGCCGTCCACAGAGGTGTGTGGAGGTGGTGGTGGTATTGGGGGTTGGGGGGTTGGGAGCTGTGGTAGACCCGTGCTGACCAGTCTGGGCTCTGTGCCAGCTGACCAGTCTACTCCTGTGTTACCTGTCCCTGCTACATGTACACTACCACATAGAAGGCAAAAACTGTGTAGCGAGATCTTACACAGGCCATATGAAACTAGCGTGTTTACATTGATGTCTTATAGGGGATTTAACTAGTTAAATAATTGATAAATAAGGTGATCTTTTAATGAGAACTGCCTAAATGTATTCAGAAATATGTAAATTCATTGAGTAATGGTTACATGGCTATAACTCTGCTAGGTCTATCTAAAAATTCTTTCACTGCTGGGAAGCTAAGGTCAAGACCGGCCATTGTGGCGGATGTCTGATGGCCTCACATTGGCCATTGCAATTCTACATCGGCAAAAGCCGATGTGCCTATGTCATTTCGGCAGCACTGGTGTATTGAAACTGTGGTTTCTAAACACTGACAATCCGCTCTGTGCATCCTGGGTAGCTAACCGCTAGTGGTTAATTATATGCATAGCTCCTTGTGGCAATTCCATAACAATAAAATTGCCCTCCAACCTAGCCTTTATATCTGGTACCTCACAACCCCAACTGTGCGATGGTCTATAGCCCGTGCCTGGGGTTCGTTTCAAGTCTTTACAGCTCTTCAATACTATGTAATGCCCACTTCAAGCCCACTTGTGGTAATTATTCCCAAAAATATACCTCTGTATTAAATATGTAGATGGAAATGCTACCAGCATGGCTAGCTACTATGAGGACCCTCTCCTGGTTGTGAGAGAAGTTCAGGTCGGTTTAACATGGGAGGGGGGGGGGGGTAGGGGGGAGGGGGTTAGCGGTCATTGAGGTTCACCCCCAGTAGGTGACAATAGACCAAGGTCAGCAGAGATCAACCTGTGGTCATCAGTTAGCCCTTTAAGGACGGCGTGATGCATTAATGCATCATGCCCTTGGTCGGTATGATGCATGAATGCAGCCCTGGCGAGTAACTCGCCAGGGCTGCATTCAAGCATCATGCCGACCCTATGGGGTTCAGACACACAAGAAGGACATGATGCACCAATGCTGCATTGGTGCATCATGATGACAAATGTCATCCTTTACTGACATCTGTCCTTAAAGGGTTACACATGTACCAGGCCCCTATTCAACTCTGTGGTCTAAACTTAGAAGTGCCCCAGGCCCCTTACTCATCTCTACTATCTAAACTTAGACTTGCCATATGCCCTTCTGCACTGTATAATATACATGTAGATGTGTGACCTGATATTACCCAGATTACTGGGGTCTAACATAGGCCATACATTGTCTGTATAATCATTAAGCTGTTGAATTACTTCAGGCGCCGTTTAAACAATGGTAGGGTAGATTCACCTAGAGTCGGACACGTGTATACCTTGAGACGGATACTTGATTTTATGGTTATTCAAGCTTGTTAAGCTCTTTATTTGCGAATAATGGTAAATTTAAGTGTTATTCTTTCAAAAAAAAACTAACACTAGAAGTTTTATTTTACATGAATAACCTCAAATTTCACTGTCTGTCTCAGGGTATGTGTCCGACTCATGGTGAATCTACCCTAAGTATTCTAACTAGGAGAACGAGGGCCACACTTAAACAATAGTACCCGGTATGTCCTGTATGTAGGAGAAACGGGTTCATTGCACGTTCCCGCAATATTAATAGGTCTTTTTGTTAAAACTGAGAGGTTTGCTGATATTTCAAACTGGCCTGTCGTTGCTGTATTTACCTTACTGTTACTTTACTGATACCTGTTCTCGTGTTCTGTGTGTTTCAGGTAAGAATGAGTGACAGCTGGAGTGTGATACCTTATTAGCCTTAACCTGAAGCAGGTCGGTATGTTTTGACATATATATGCACAGCAGGGTTCCCACCCTTCAGTTAAAAGTCAATTTTGTTTTATTTGCTTTAAAAGTAAGTTAAATGGCAGTTAAAAATAAATTGTCGTATTTTGTGTCAGTTATTTTCCAGATTTTTGAGAAAATGTCAATTAAAAGTCACTTAAAAATGTTATCAGCATTTACGGAATGCACAATTCAATCTTGAGATTTAGAAAAATCCTTGGTATGGTTATACACGAAATGTGAGTTATCCGTGGTATCTTTGGTACTAAACGTGTCAGTTAATAAGAGTTTCTGTCATTTGAATTTTTAAAAGTCATTTATTTGAAATATAAGACATGAAGAGTAGAAGACAAGTTCAGTGCAGTACCAGGGCTGGACTGAATAAAGCAGTGTAGGATCAGTAGGTTTGGGAGTGTTGTATCATAATGAAATCTGCAGTGGTGAATCAGTGTGGTTTCAGTGGTCACTGATTTAAAATTTAAGTAGGTACCGCCTTCTGGTGTGAGAATGTCTCCCAAGGGTACATGCCTATTACTGTAGCACAATTGCCCCAGGTTCATTACCTGGCACAATTGCTGAAGCCGTGAATCTGTCTGAATGTCCCTGAAGTCACCTGAGTATAGCATCCATTTAGACCTCTATAGTAGTCATACACAGGAGGATGTCACGCCCAATACCTAGGTGTCCTTGATGCTTCTACAGGTCTATAGAACTGTAAATGTCCTTTCAATTCCCTACCCAAGGTGGCCCGGCCTGACTCATTTGCGCACTGCAGTTTGGAGATTGTCCTAATGACGTCAGAGGGGGATCCCCTGCTCCATAGGCATAGCCCCACTTGTCAACCCCTGGTGGTTGTCAATGAGAACTATAGAAGGCTTGGTTTTATAACCCTTTAAGGGCCGCATAGTGCTTTGGTAAACCATAGTCTTTGATGTCATACTGCATGATACATGCAGCCCTGGTGAGTGCTTGCCAGGGCTGCAATCATACAAAATCATACATCATGGCGACCCTTTAGGAGTGTATCATCACAGTGTCTGCATGATGCATGAATCCAGGCTTAAATGCAACCCGAAGGAGTTGCTCACCAGGGCTGAACTCATGCATCATGCTGATAAAGGGCATACCGTAAATTTTCGCGTATAGGCCTACATAAGGCTAACTCGCATATTCAAATAGGATCTGAAAATTGCTAATTTATTACTGTAGTATACTAATAAAAACTTGCATATAAGCCGCATCTCAACATTGGGCCCATCCTATAAGCCGCGATCTGACTCGTGTACCAGTGGCAGTTTCTACGCGAGAATTTACAATAACGATGCATTAAAGAACTCTGCACCCCTCAGAGGGTTATGTCTGCATCCCCTGGGGATAGGTGTGCAGATATGGAGGCATAATGCATTAATGTATCATGCCCTTGGTCGTCATGATGCATGAATGCAGCCCTGGCGAGTAACTCACCAGTGCTGCATTCAAGCATCATGCCGACCCTATGGGGTTAAGATACTCCCGAAGGGTTGGCATGATGCATCAATGCAGCCCCGGCGAGTCACTCGCCGGGGCTGCATTGCTGCATCATGACGACAAATGTCATCTTTTAGCAACAAGCCGTCCTTAAATAGTTAAGTCTGTCTCCCCGGGGTTCAGTACGCAGACGTGGAGGCGGGTTTCCGAGCGGCTGTCATGCTCCAGGGCCGGTGGGCGCAGGCTGCCGGAGGGGGGCGAGGGGCGCAGGAAATAGCTCATTGATTGGCAGGTGGAGCCAGGTGCCAAGGTGATATCGATTAAAGGTGTGGTAGTTGCAAGATTGTGGAAGGAACGATAAACCCGCCGCCCGCCTGCCCGCCGAGCGGTGCTTCCATTAGATGTGGGGCCCGACCCCGGGGGGCTACTCTGTTATACATTGAATAACCGCTGCAGTGTTTCGTTAAGAGCGGTGACAGTCAATTTCAAGGATGAAAGTCTTAAAGGTTTTCCCGGAGTTCAAGTTTTTTTATGTGCCAAAGACCTGTACTTAACTATTGAGGACCTTTATTCAGGGGTCTCAATTTGAACATTTCAAATTTTTTGAGCTTTAGTCACTTTCATCCCTGCTGAAGGTCCTGAAAAAGGGTGCGGACATCAGGATAGTAAGGCAGTCAAAATCATAAAACCTTAAATTGAGGTTAGTTTTTTCACTGAAAGGTGAATTTGTACTAAATTATGAGAGGGCCACCCTGCAGACACATTCAGCCCTGAAATAACGGGGGCTGTCAGATTTAATAACCACCACAGATGCTGATAAGGGGGGCGGTCAGATGTCAGTAAGCTGTATTAAGGAGGGCAGTAGGGCGGCAGTTGTTAGATATCTACACCCAAATACCAAGTCCCCCCCTCCCACCCCACGCCGACCTTCACCTTGCGCCGCTGCACCCAGTCTCGCTGGTTAACCCTTTAAGGAGGACATGTTGCCTTAATGCAACTTTTATCATCACGATGCACTAATGAAGTACTCTTGCATTAGTGCATTGTGCCGACCACTTGGGAGTGTCTCAACCCAATAGGGTCAGGACGATGCTTGAATGCAGCCCTGGCGAGCTACTCGCCAGGGCTGCATTTACGCATCATGCCGACAAAGGCCAAATCACCTTAAAGCACAGTGTCGTCCTTAAAGGGTTAACAGTACTGTTTCTATTCATTCAGAAAGGAATTATTACAGTGATGAAAGGGATCCATTTTTCTCTGGTTGAAAAATAAAATCTTCTCTCATCTCCATTCTATTGTTACCACATCTGAAGTGAGTGAGACCAGAAATATTAATTATAAAGAAGATCATAACCAATTATACGGAGATTACTACAACCAAGCGGCTTACAACAGGACGGTGACCTTATAAACGGGCAATTGTTGTCCGGGGTATCCACATCTACCGTAAAACCTCTCTGATAAGCCGACCGTTTTGGGAGATTTTGGGAGTCTGATTCGGCTTACAGCATTGTCTCAAAGAGGGGGGTCGGCTTATAAGGGAGGTCGGCTTGTCAGAGAGGTTTTACGGTACCTATCTGCACTTTAACACTGTTGAGGGAAGAGAAATGAGGTGTGTATTAGGCTCAAAGATTTGATAAACTAGAATACTTGCAGATGTATATACCGTAAAACCCCGCCTTTAAGACGACCATATTTTGGGATTTATTTTCCCTAACTAGGGGGTCGTCTTAAAGGTGGGGTTTTCTTATATAGGATTAAAGAGAAAACCATCCTCAAGTTTTTCCTCATACAAGGGGGTCGTCTTAAAGGTGAGGTCGTCTTGAAGGAGGGGTTTTACGGCATGTGTCTTCCTTCCGATAGCTACCGTAAAACCTCGCCCATAATCCACGAGTGCGGATTATAGGATTTGCCGTATCTCAGGGTGCGGGTTATACATTGTTTTTTTGCTTAGTTATAGTACTGCTAAAGTAGCAATTTTCAGACCCCAGGTGCGGGTTATATAATTCCCTCAAAGTCTAGGTGCGGGCTATACGCGAGGTATTACGGTTAACATTTTGCAGAGCAGTCAATGTCTTCAATCAGGTTACTGCAAATTGACAACCTCAGAGTTGGCTTCTTCACTAAAGGATTTAAACCATAAAGCTCTTGTAAAGATGCCAAGAGCTATTAGACTAAATTACAGCGCAGGCGGCGTTTGACGCCAATTCACGGTCCAGGTACAGGGCTGACATACTAAAGAATGCATAGAAAACCATTAGTGCACGACCCGCTAGTCTGCACTGTGTACCCGCTCACACCGACGCTGGTACACATGTAGTAGGCCGACTAGGGTAGTCTAGTAACACCGTAAAGTCTTGCGTATAACTTATAGTTAAAGCCACACCTGTTTGTAATACATTTAAGCCGCACCCCCAACATTGGCATATCCTATATTTTGCATCTGAGATCTGAGAATTGCTACTTTAAAAGAAAAGATCAACTTAAGTTATGTGGCCTTATATCACTTGTATTGGTATGGATTATTTTAATAGTATATATCTCGGCATATTGAAAATCGATACTAATACTATTGATAGAAGGCCACATAGAATTACGCTGGACTTTTTTTTTTGTTAATACTACACTGACAAAGAAAACACCTGTATACTACTAAGTGGCAGCTACTTTATTAAAGCACTCCTATAAGCTGTATGGGTTCTTACTCCTGTATAAGCTGCAGCTTACACGTGAGGACTTAGGGTAAGAGATGTATAATATACATTTGTCCCAGTTTCTGGAATGTAGTCCTGACAATAAACCTTACCGGGTACGTTGACCTGGAGAGGACTCGAAAAACACCGAGCTAGCTGACAATGGCAGTCATTGGCCAAGATAATTAATCAGATGTCAAGAGCAAATCTGTATCAGAAATATAGAAACTACCTTAATTGCAAAAATGTGAGTTACAACCAGACATATCAACTCTCACATTGAAATTAAATATGTCAAGTTGCACTTAGGGCCAGAAAAAGTTGTGTTCAGGTAACATTGCTCAAAAAAATAGGGTCGGTAGGTCGTATTTTTCTTTTCTTAACAACTTTTTTAAAAAGATTATGAGAGGAAATTCCTCCGTTTTGGCATAATATTCCAGTAAAAAAGTGCCTTCCAAATAAAATAAAATATAATGAGATTTGGGTAGGGTCGAAAAGAAGAAGTTCTGCAGTGTTTTCTGATGCCGTAAAACCCCGCCTTTAAAACGGATTTTATTTGGGATTTATTTCTCCTACAAGATAGTTTTGTGTGGTATGTTTTTATACAAGCACAGGATGGTACGTATGACGTTAGGTCGTGTCATGATTGACAATTACTTACAGCATTTCCTGTGGGTAATGTCTACACAGATCACCGTCTCAGGTCAATGACCGACCGGACAAAAAAATACCACGGGGAATGCACGCAATGACCAGGAGCTCACCTATAAATCAATACAACGGGATCTCGAATTGATTTCCCAATCATTTCCTCCACAAGTAGGGTAATTAAAACTGACACAATAGTCAACCCCTTCCGGCAATTTTTCTCTGCATATTTGTGTCTTGATTAATCATTGACCTTCCATTCAAATGAGTAATTTCAATGACAGCTGAGTTTGTATGGCTTCTCATATGGAGCCCAATTTAAATAACTGGATTCCCCCAAATCATGATGATCATGACCTTTTTGCCGCTAGCTTCGGCAAGTTTTATAAGATGGGCTGGTTGTATGGCGCCTGCACCTGCTCTAGCTGCGCCCTATTCATACGTCGCATGAGCTACACACTTAAATTGAATTTCCCATCCAGGTCTTTTCCTCGGCAGCCAATGACCTCCTGCACGCCATGGCACCAACGCCACGCTGCAGAGACCTGCACCCACCCGGCATTCTGCGTCAGAGGGAGCGATCAGAAATATGCCTCTCTGTGCAGTGGCGGATCCAGGATTTTGGATATAGCGGGGGTGGGGGCGCTTTTGGAAAAATTCTTCCTGACACAACTGGGCCAATTTTACCTGAAGAAAACCCGTAAATTTTGCCCAGAAACGGGTGGGGGAGGTGTGTGCCCCCGCGCCGCCCTCTAAATCCGCCACTGCAGTGTGGAGTTCAATCTCTAGGCAGAACTGCCACTCTCCTTGGTCATGACTCAAACCCAGTTGCATATATTAACCAGAGATGCCACTTTACCTACTCTTACAGGAATTCCTACTTATATGCTGGGATTTCTGTATTGAATTAAGCTTATTTCCTACAGAAAATTCATAGTATTTCCTACATTTTCTTGACAAGTGGGTGGCATCTCTGAAGATTAACATACGTTATCCATCAGTCGATAAAGATGGCCGTATCCGTACAGAGAGGTGATTGACCTTGACGGGTGGCGTCATCCCTCACTACAGAACCGCTTCCGGATGAGGACCCTGGGGAGGCTGAATGTAGGCGGCAGGCAGCAGTCCTACTTACAGGTCTATCTGCACAAGGCAGCAAGATGGCTGTACCCGTACAGAGATTGCCCTTAACGAGTGGCGCCATGTCTTACTACAGAACCTCTCCTCCCGGGGCCCCTGGGGAGGCTGAATGTGAGCGCGGCAGGCAGCAGTCCTACCTGAAGGTCTATCTGCACAGGGCAGCAAGCCGCTTCACATGGCCCCTGCCTCAGGGCCACATGCCAGCTGCTCCCCCATAAAGAGCCCTACTGCCTGCATTGATGGATGGTGAATAAGGGCATTTGGAAAGGGCAATGCCCTCACACTGTGAGTGATGATGAGGAAAGCTGACTGGGAAGGCTAGTGCCCTGCTCCTGCCACTGGCGGATGTAATGCAGGACGGTGAAAAAGTGGCATGTGTGAAAGGAAGTGACCATTTAGTGCTAGCATGGTATACAGCCTAATGATGGCAGATGGGGATGTAGGGAGGGGCTGATGCTGATGTTAGGGCAGTCAATAGTCCAGGCCGAGGCAGCTTGCTGACACCTACTGCTACTGACAGCCTCACTTTGGGCTATCTCATAAAGCCGGCCAATCACCGAGGGTTTACGGGTTGCTGTCCCAGTCGTTAACATACACTGTCCTTTATTGGGGACATGTCTGCTTTTATTAATGTAGTGGTCTATCAGTGAGCTCATGAGGCAGACACTTGCAAACACTAGCCTGAAAGCAATATGACTTTAATTCTTTAATTCCCATTAATAAGTGTGTGTTTTGCATGGTGAAGTTTTCCCCCTAAACCCCCAGCACCCTTATAAATAGGGCTACGTACATGTCCCGGCTCCACTGCGATAGCCGCTGGAGGAGTACCGTGATCTTGGCAATTAAAGGCAATTGTAGAACTGCTAAACAGCCACACAGCGATTTTGATATCAGACATTAATTGATATGGTATGGTGGCCTTCAAAGGAACTAGATTGTCTATGTTGAAGGTTTGTTAAGTTATAGTACTCTGCAGTTTAAACGATAACAGGCAAGGATTTCAATTCATCACTTCCCGATTAAACTGTGAAAGCAAGCCCAATGAAACCACTGCTTGATAGAGACAAGAATGTCTGCAATTTAGACTGATACTTCTGACAATGTATTGCATTGTGTCGGCCAATGGTAGAGGAAGTGCTGCCTGTAAAATTGATAGCAGCCTCGCATTGATTTATATTAAATAGGGCAGCCTAGAAGGGGCAGTGTACTGATTGATGGCAAATAAAGGCCGTTCACAATGGCCGCTGTTCTCATGAATTGCCGCATATCAAATAAAGCATGTCCATGAGGGGCAATAGTTATCTAGGGTCTTTATTAAGGAGGTTCAGGAGAGCGCTGCGGGTGTAAGCGATTGAGAGCAATATGTAACCTGACGCACATTTACACATGGCAAATAGCGAAATACTGTTCATGTTTTTGTCTTCTACAGACACATGAGTATGTTTATTAATTATTCCCTAGCACTTTGTCAAGTTACTTACATAGGATTCACAATGACATGGCAGTTATATATGTGTGGGACGAATCAAGCTTCATATATTCATTAATTCACTACTCGCTTTTACATCCTCAACTTTGCGCTCGACAATTGCTACAGTTATCAATAAATATATGTCTGCCTTGTGTGGCTTCCTGAATTCAATGTTCAATGTTCACTTTTAAGTCATTATGGGCCTCATAGCAAGCTAATGCAGTATGAAAGCCATGGTCGAGAACATTGTAAGAATAATTTGCGACATCTTAATATGCTCAATCAAGGCTCCTAATCAGTTTTATACCCTGCACAGGGCCAATAAATTTTCCACTTGGCTTCTTTTTGGGAGCCCACATCTATCATAGATGTGTAATTGAGCGAGGCCCCGCAGGGAATCATTGAGCGGTCTGCAGCAGGTATCTAGGCACTGTGCTAGTATAACCTCCCGGGCAGCCTGCACGATTTTACCTCACAGTAATTTCACCCCAAGGCTTGCAGCCACCCTCACCCAGCGTTGGCAGCCACAGGCAAAAAGAGAAATGTGGCGGCACATACTTGAAGCCATCAATATTGTATGTTGTATGTACATGTAGATGTATGCTGCAGGCTGGTGGCAGTGGTAGGTGGGTGTGGTAGGTGGAGCTGGGACCTGGGCAGGCAAACCTGCAGGCAGCAAAGCTGGCTAATGAAGGGGTTGGGAAGCACATGGAGAGGCTAAGACTCTCTAGTATAGCAATATCTACGGTTTCTCAGTAAGTGCAGCCATCCTACTTCTTGCCTTGGAATTTCTCCTGAGATTTAGGCAGACCAAACACGCACACACCATAGCTTGCAAGGAACAAACTAAATAGTGAGAGCAGAACCGGAAGCAGAAATGACTGCCTGTTTCAGTGTATACACAGTGGTTGCCAGAACAAACCCACACCAGTTAGAGCGCTATACCAGACACAGTTTAAGGCCAAGTAATTAAGGACTGACTCACAGAGATAGGACTTGAGATATGAAAGGTATACATAATACATTCAAGCTAGGAGGGAAGCAGTGCAATACAGACAGTGTGCTACGGGGGGAGGGGCAGGGCGGGAAAACTACGCAGAAGAAAGTTCAGACAGGCTCGCAGAGATTAATAATGTAGTACCTGTGAAATAACCTGTGTGCTGCAGCTCTCAATAGGCAGCAGTCACACCAGACCTGCCGGATAATAGACTACAGTAAAGTCCCGCGTGGAAGTACTGACTTGTACGCGAATCGAAACCATCTATAATTTGATACCAAACATGCCTATGAAGGGTGAGGCTTATACGGGGGTATTTGGAAGTATATTACAGAAGTAAATTGGCCAAAATCAGAACCCCTGCTCGGCTTATAGGATTCTCCCAGGTTAGCGGTGCTGCTTATACAAGGGGTTGGCTTCTAAGCGAGACATGGCTGTAGCTATTTCATTCATGTGTCGTGTAATGTATAATATAGGCTTGTCCAGAGTAAGTCTCCAGCCGGGGTCTCGGGTCATCCGGTCTACACACTTTTTGGATTTCTTGCATAATGCAAACCCGGGAGCTAATCTTAAAGTTTGAAGTCAAATTGATATACATATATGTTGTCATTGAGACAATGACTTTTCCTCATAAAGCCTACTGTAGAATTGCTGAGCACCAAATTGAATGCAGCCATTTCAAGCAAGACATTATTGGTACGCTGACCTTCAATAATACTAGATTGCCTGTGGTTTTAAGGCCGATTATCTCATAATAGTCTGCAATTTATAAGCCAAGACCAGATCAAGATACTGTACCGTCGCGATTAAGCACCGGGGCGCTCTTCAATTTGGCGGGGCTCTTACACAGGCGCTTATACAAGACAGGCGCTTATTCAAGGTCATGAATTTAGTGCTAAAGAAACATTTGGGTACCCCTATACCCCCCACGCTTATTCAAGACCGGCGCTCTTTCAAAACCAGGCGCTTTCACGCGACGGTACGGTATGGGATTTTCCTTCATCACTCTTAGATTCAAGCTTTCAAATTGAGTCCACTGCACCCACTGCTAAAAAGAAACAGTAACAGCTGCAATTTAAACCGATACTTTCAACGATGTATTGTATTGCATGGGCCAATGGTAGAAAATATGCTACCTGTAAAATTTAAAGCAGCCTCACCCTCACATTGATTTTTATCAAATAGGGCAGCCTTGAAAGGGCAGTGCATTGATTGATGACAAATAAGGGCCATCCACAACGGCTGTTACTCTCATGAATTGCCGCATATCAAATAAAGCCCGTCCATGAGGGGCTATAGTTATATATTGTGTATGTTAAGGAGGGCCTAGGTGCGTGTGGGAGAACCGGATATTATGGAAGTGGTATGTAATGTGATGCACATCTCTACACATGGCAAATAGCGATCGATTTACTGTTAGGGTTTTGTATAGCGCAAGGCAACAGAGGAATAATGGTAAATCATTCCACCCCTGGTACTTAGTCCCACAGGGTTCACACTGGGCCTCCTTTTTGTAGCAGTTAAATACTAATGTTGTAGTGTGTGGGACAAGCATTATTCATGATCCGTATAGAAATGACTCAGATATGAGCTCCCGCTATAGCCCCTGCCTTGTTAGGAAAGTATATAATCCTCACTCATACTAATTGAAATTTGTGAGAGTGGATGCACATTGATGATTCTATCATGCATGTCACTCATGTATATTATGTACTACTAACACCCCATTAAAATCAAATCATAAGCGCATATTACTTCGAGGCACTTATTATGTCCCAGACAGTAATGCTTTTTGTCGCTTCCTCAAACTTTACAGTAAATATGATAAAATAAAATTTATTTCTGACACTATAACAACTTAATGACTATAATTTAGAACATAAGGGGAGTCACTAATCCATGACAATACCCTCAATCAAAGCAGGTAATCAGATTTGTTGCACATACACAATGCCAATAGATTTTCCACTTGGCTTCTTTTTGAAAGCCTACTATTCATCATACATCGGTAATCTCTCCTATTGAGCGTGGGCCCTGAGGGAATCATGGATCAGCCAGCGGCAGGTATCTAGGCAGCCTCCCGGGCATCCTGCATGGTTTTACCTCATGGTAATTTCCCCCCGAGGCCAGCAGCCACCAACTCCCATAGCTCAGTGGCACGGGCAAAAAGAGAAAGGTTGCGGCATGCACTTGAAGCCATCAATATTGTATGTTGTATGTATGTAGATGTATGCTGCAGGCTGGTGGCAGTGGTAGGTGGGTGCCGGGAGCTGGGCAGGCAGACCTGCAGGCAGCAAAGCTGGGTAATGAAGGGGTTGGGCAGCAGATGGAGAGGCTTTAGAGGTAGCTATAAATTAAACCATGTGATGGGTTTCTGAACATATTATAGGTACATGTAAATATATATATTCACTGCCCCCCCCCCCCCCCCCCACACACACCCACTCTACAGGGATCATATATTTCCTACCGTAAAACCTCGTGTATAAGCCGCACCCTGACTTTAGGCCGATCCTGTAAGCCGCACCAGAGATCTGATTATGGTGACTTTAGTACTGTATCGTAGCAGCAAAAACTTATACACAAAGCTTATAAACGAAGTTTTACGGCAGGACATATGTATACATACTAGTCTGGGATTACTCTAGAGTAAGTATTGGCACTGGGCCATCTCTGATAAGCATGATCGACAACTAAAATTTTCTGCGGTACATTCTCTCTATAGTATGCAAGTCAGCTTTAATTTGATACCAAAAATACCTATATAGGGTGTGCCTTATACAAGAGTTTCATCAGTATACTAAAGTACTAAATTCACAATTTTCATACCCCCTGAGAGGCTTATAGGATCTGTCTAAAGTTGCTGGTGCGGCTAATACGCGAGTAAGGCGCGAGGTTTTACAGTAAGTGTTGTAAAGTTGAGGTTGTGCAGGCTGGTGAGGCATATTGCTAAGACGTTATAGCAGCGGCGGCACCTGAGGCCCCAGAGGCTGCTGATGCTGCTACTACTACCTGCCGCGCCTCGTGGTGGAGCGCTCGCTGATACTCATAAAAAGGGCACAGACAATGAATTGGCGCCAAGAGCGGAAGTCATTTATCCGATAGCTGCCGTCTCTAAGGTAGCAGTGCCCTCAGCGTCCACTCCCGGGGACTCGGTGCAGGGCATCTCAGGGGTGTGGGGAGGGTGAGATATGGGTCTAAATTGGGCACAAAGGGTAGGGGGAGCGAAAGGGCAAAGGTGAGTCTGCAACACTTGCAATGGCATTGCAGAATCTACCCAGTTGTGGTAGGATTCAGTATTACATTATCTTAAATCCAAGACTGTATCACTATTGCATGTATCACCAATATTAGCCCATAATGGCTATACTAGTTGAGTAAAAAAGGGCCAGAGTTAGAAGCCAAGGCAGTCTAAGTAGCAGCATCAGCAATAGGAGACAATGCATCTCCTCCTTCGCCTCAATGGCAAGAACAGTAGCAGCAGTAGCAGCAGCAAAGAAGGCCTTATTCTATGTCCTGTCTACATATAGTACGTAGTAGCAGTAGCAGCAGCAGCAGAAAAGGCCATGGCCTATGTCCCGCCTGCATGGTAGCGGCCGCAGCAGCCGCAAAACCAGCTAACACAGCAGTCATCCAGCAGTCCCCATGCCTGCCTGTATGTAGTACTAGCACCCAGCTCTGCCTCCACCCCCTCCATACTAATAGGTCCTGACATCAGGACAGTAAAGGTGTTGGAGCTATCTGTGCATGCCCTATGTGGGGTTTCAGGAGACCAGCTACCATCATTAAAGGTTAGGGGATAAAAAAAAAAGGCAATGGTCTGATGGCTCTTGCACAGAGCATCTCCAACCAATATGCCATGATACCCACCCAGGCCCTTACATAACCAAGTAGTATGACATTGTCATTTGAATGAGGTACCCTGTAGGTAGGCGATCGAGTGAGCGGCTGACCACGGGAGGGTTGGGGGATGGCTGAAGAGACAGGCTAAATTGAGATGCATTGGCAATCAGACGAGGCTGGATCCAATCGGATCCAGGCCCTCTTTGATGTCGCCACGGAGACGCCACCCAGCCGACCGGCTCAACAGAGCATGCGCGAACGGCTGAAGGGGTAGCTCAGAGACCGGGCTGGGAGGCACTGCTGCCATCATAGAAATACCACTGGCTCAGCAATGATAAAAAAAAGCAATAAAATTACATGCACAAAAAAAGTCAGACATTTAATAAGATCAGGAAAAAAAGACAAGAAGTAGGGTGTAATGAGAAAAAAAAGTTGGGGTGCAATCATGTAATGGCGGGACTATGGGATGCTGACACGAGCAAATAGGCGTGAGACTGAATCCTCTTATGGGTAGAGTGGATATAGGGAGGTGGAAGGGGCTGAGGGGAAGCTGTAGCGGGGGAGACTGATTGGCTGCGAAGCTATCACGTCCGAAAGCCAGAAATAAGCTCAATAGCGATTCGCTAGCGGCTTAGTTCATGCAAGCCTTGCAGTGATTGGACATAGAGTAGGATCCCTGTGTCTAGCACTTATTTCCTAAGGATACTTATGTAGGCACATATATATGTAGGATTTTCCTTGACCTGTAAATATGGAAATATAAGAAGTATTTGTCTTTGGAAATAATATCCTAAAAATTGGAAGACAACCTTCTCAAAATATCATATATATTCATAGAAGTCTCTCAGTGGCTGTTATGTGACCTGAGATTGGCTACTACAGCAGATGAAAGCATGATAGCTATTGGCTGTATCAGGGAGTATGATGTTAACCCAGCACTGATTGGCTGGCATGCTGCCCTGAGTAAGCCTGTTTCTGATAGGCTGCTGGGTGTGGCAGCTGTATGGGTGCCTGGATCAGCCCTCCCCAAGCCCTCTACACCACCGACACTCAATTGCAGCCTTCAGCCGCAAGTGTGAGTAATTAATTAGCTTCAATACTCACCGTACGCATCCGGTAATTACCACCTCACAGGAGTGTCTGAAGCAACTTGACTTGGGCGGATTGGAGGGGGGGGGTCATAATGAAAGTCAGAAGAGTGAGATTTACTGGGAAATGAAGTTGAACTAATACTATGGACCACTTTGAAATAGTCATGCATCTTATATTAAACAAGAATGCTGTTTATTAAGAGAAGTATTTAATTTGACAAGATGTCCAAGTAATGGGGGGGGGGGGGAGGGGGGAGGGGGGGGGGGGGGTCGCTAAGTACAGGTATACCTCTTGAGGGAAATGAAATTGAACTATGGACCGCTTTGAAATATTCATGCATTTTAGATTAAACAAGAATGCTGTTTATTAAGAGAAGTATCTAATTTAACAATGTGTCCAAGGAATAACAGCAACTACTACTGAAACTGCATAACAGCATGTTTTTTTGTTACAAGAATTCCGGAAAAGGTGAAACTGCCTCAGAACCAACAGTAAGTGAATTATATGCTATGTATGGGAGCCAAATCATGCTTTATGCTTTATTTTGTAAATTCTCATATTTTAGCCCACTGTTTTAGTTATGCTCCTTTGTTGATGTACATTTCTTAAAAAGGTTCTCGCACCATTGTCAAAAATAATCAAGTCAAATTCCACAATATCTAAAAACAAACCACCCCGCGACGAAGGCTAGTTAGGGGCCTGTGCTGCAGCATTGTGAATAAAAGCGGTCGTCTCAGGTAGAAATGGGTCGATTGTGGTAAAGGATTTTGCAGCGGAGGACCTGAAAGGGCAGCGCCTCTGCCCTTACTGCCCTCATTCATCAGGGTAATGGCTCTGCTCGTCCTGCCAGCCCGCCGGCACCGGCCGAGGGTAGCAAATTGTTTCCGGAGATCAGTGCGCCTCCTGTGGACTGTTAGGTATGCAGGTGGGTTAAAGAGAGGCAGCCTTAAGGCACCTGGACCTGACTGTCTGTAGCTGAGAGAATTCTCAGGTATCATTCAAACTGGAGGGAATTTTCATAGATTTCTACGAAAAGCATGTAAAAGCTTTCTACAGAGTCACAGAGAAACAATTATTGTCTTGATTCACTTGGATAAGGGACTCTCAGGAGTACAAGATACGAAAGGAAAATTGAAATATGATAGAGATCAAATGTAAGTCCTGAATCTGACTGTAAAGACACATTCTCTCTCTAAAAGGTCACCCCACAGTCTTATCCCCCACGAGTCCAAAATGAAGAATATTGGATGCCATTTTAGAAGACATCATTATCTCACACCAAAGGTATGTGATATATAGCTCTGGTGTGCAAGTGAGACTCAAAGATAAAGGTGATGTTAACCCTCCCATTGGCAACCGCTCGACAATTATGGGCCTGCGCAAGTCTAATTGCCTTAGTTAGGTGTGTAAGAACAGAAGCTGATTGGGTAAATGTGGCGAAGCACTCCCCAGGGGTAAAAGGATGCAGTTGCCCAGAGCTCTGCATTGATAAAAAGAAAATAGATAAAGGCAGAAGACTACCAATTAGGAATTGTAGCCATGGGTTCTAACGCGAAGTCTTAAAAGCCTGGAGGGACTGATCGTTGGGTAATTGGTGCCGACTACTCAGTCTGAGCAGCTCAGGAGTGAAGGGTGTCTGGGCAGACAGACCGAGCTACTCGGGCGGTAGTCGAGTGAAAACCTGCTTCAAGAGTCCCACTCAAGGCTGCGAGGCGTTAAATCGAACCGACTCGAGGAGAGTTGAGATGAAGTGAGAGGGGGTTGGATGGGACATTCCTGCAATAGATTAGCTGAACGATGCAGGCCATTTAGATAGAGAAGGGTCAATTAAGGTCTGGAAAAAAAGACTCATGCATTTAAGATAATCAATCTGGGGAAGATTAAAAATGAGTTAAAAGTATTTAGTGTAATTACCCCACAAGCCAGAGGTTAAAGAACAATAGAAACCCGACATAGAAAAAGCACAATTAAAAGGGATATTAAATCCACACTAAAAGGCTTGACAAAAGAGAATGAACAATTAACAAAGATTAATAAGCCAAGAACTGGGAATTTGATTTGACACATTGCTTCTCAAATGAACTTAAATCGCATCTTTACAATTTAAAGCCTGTTGGGACATTGAATCATCTGTTCCCACCCGGCTCCTCCCTATTACACCTCTGCTCACCCCACCCAGTCTCGGACTCCCAGCCCAACATTACCAGTACCATCTGCTGTGTATGGTCTGGGAGCAGAGCTTATTTTCTCTTGATACCACTTTAGTGGTGCAAATGGGAGTGTATTGGTCAATACACATCCAACTACAGACACATTATTACTGGACATCGATTCTCTATCTTTGTAGCTCTATAGTGATCGATGCCCAGTTTTATACTTCAGACCAGTGGCTCATTTTGGCTGTTTTTTGCCTCACAGATTGCTTCTAGGGCAAAATCCTGACTAGGTACCAATATATTCTCTATGCCAATGTGTAATATGAGGGTAGAAAACACTGGAACCTCAGTTAGAAAAAATCCTACTGAACAGTTTTTGAGAAAATTAGGGTTTTGTTGCATATTTTTGGTGTTTTTAGTACATTTCCTACATAAACCGTCAACGCCAGCATTTCTCACTTTTCAGGTGTTTAGAATCAGAATTTGACTTTTCTTTATTCGCAGTAGGATTTCTGAGTATCGAGCCATTCCAGAAAAGCTATTCTTTGGAAAAAATACTTAGTATTTCTTGATGATTTTCGTTGCACAAATTTAGGGTTGTAATATAAAAACTGCATTGTCATCCAATCAAAGTGTTTATGCACTGTTGATGGTCACCCCCTCCCACCCTCTTCACTCTGCATTGAAGGAGAACAGGCAGGGGAGGTACACTTGTCCGTATATAGCTGTTGACCTGGGTGCTGGGTGCATTTTTAATTTATGGGGTGCCAACTGTTCATGAAAGAAAAATCAAATAGAATTTTTTTTTAGTATCAGATTGATGCAACTACAATTCGTAATAGCACTTAAAGCATTATATTTGCATTAATATGAATGGTAGCCACCTTATGGGGTGCCAACTATTCATGAAAGAAAAATCGATAAGAATTTGTTTTTAGTAGCATTAAATTGATGCAACTACAATTCGAGATTGCATTTCAAGCATTGGGGCATTCAATGAATGGTAGTCATCTTAAATATATGGGGTGCCAACTGTTCATGAATTAAAAAAAAAGAATAGAAATAGTTTTGTTATTAGTATCAGATTGATGCAACTACAATATGTGATTGCACTTAAAGCATTGTGGCATGCAATGACTGGTAGCCACCTTGAATGTATGGGGTGCCAACTGTTCATGAAAGAAAAAAAAGAAAGTGTTTTTTTTAAGAATTAAATTAATGCAACTGCAATTCAAGATTGCATTTAAGCATTATGGCATTCAATGACTGGTGGCCGTCTTAAACCTATTGGGTGCCAACTCTTCATGAAAAAAACAACTAAATTGGATTTTTTTAACAGTATAAAATTAATGCAACTACATTTCAAGATTGCATTTAAAGCATTGTGGCATTCAATGAGTGGTGGCCATCCTAAACCTATGGGGTGCCAACTGTGTTTGAAAAATGTATCAAATAGAAATATTCTTATATAGATATCAAATTAATGCAACTACAATTCTTCATTGCACTGAAAGCATTGTGGCATTTAGTAAATGGTAGCCATCTTGAATGGGTTGAATGAAGGAAAAATCAAATAGGATTTGTTTTTTTGATAGTATCAAATTAATGCAACTACAAGTCAAGATTGCATTTCAAGCATCGGGACATTCAATGAGTGATAGCCATCTTGGATCTATGGGATGCCAACTGTTCATGAAAGAAAAATAGAATAGATTTTTTTTTATTAGTATCAAATTACTGCAACTGCAATTCGAGATTACATTGAAAGCATGGTGGCATTCAATGAATGGTTGCAGTCTTGAATTTTGAAATGGACATACACACAGGCATATTCATAGGCATGAACATGGTGTTCTCCTTCATATAGATATTCATGGATTTCTACTTCTACTAAATATAGCTTTCTGTTAGAAGGATTCTGTTACATGGATGTCGATGTCCAGTTTTAGATATATATCCATATAGTGCATTGGAGTGCTATAATGTTGGACTGCTGTATATTTTTATCTAGCTCAAAGGGGTAATTATATAAGCTGGGGGCTACTGTGTAATTAACACCTTCACTTGATAGAGATGTCTATTAGACTTAAATGATAGCCTGCTCCCAGGCTATACACCTGGTAGGATAGAAGCTGACAGAGGCTGCCCCCCCAATGGCCCCTGCTCACCTGAGAGGTGTGGCCAGATGGGTGGTCCTGCGGGAGGTGGGGTGTTCCGGCCGGGCTGGGTGTAATTGGGCGGATGGTGATCTGGTTGGGTTCTTGTTAGTCGCTGCATGCCCTCCCTTGGGATCTATTGGTCTAATTAAATCAGAGCACAGGCTGCTGCAGCAACTAGGTAAGGGTCCTTTACACCCTAATGCAGTCATTTTGCTGCCAGAACATATCCCACACAATGGGCTTGCAGGGTGGTGATCGAAGCATTGTCATACATGTACAAAATGGCATCACATTAATAATGGATGTACAGCGTAGTTACGGTGCAGTATAGATTTAAACCACCCACAGGAGTGAAGCCACTGTCTCAGTCTGTCCCAACACCACCCACAGGAGGGAAGCCACTGCCGCAGCCTGCCCCAAAACCACCTACAGGGGGGAAGCCACTGCCGCAGCCTGTCCCAAACCACCCACAGGAGTGAAGCCACTTCCTCAGCCTGCCCCGAAACCACCCACAGGAGTGAAGCCACTGCCTCAGCCTGCCCCCAAAACCACTCACAGGGGGGAAGCCACAGCCTCAGACTGCCCCAAAATCACCCTCAGGAGTGAAGCCACTGCCTCAGCCTGTTCCAAAAACACCCACAAGAGTGAAGCCCCTGCCTCAGCCTGTCCCAAAGCCACCCACAGGAGGGAAGCCACTGCCTCAGCCTGCCCCAAAACCACCCACAGGAGTGAAGCCACTGCCTCAGCCTGCCCCAAAACCACCCTCAGGAGTGAAGCCACTGCCTCAGCCTGCCCCAAAGCCACCCACAGGAGTGAAGCCCCTGCCTCAGCCTGTCCCAAAGCCACCCACAGGAGTGAAGCCACTGCCTCAGCCTGTCCCAAAACCACCCACAGGAGTGAAGCCACAGCCTCAACCTGCCCCGAAACCACCAACAGGAGTGAAGCCACTGCCTCAGCCTGCCCCAAAACCACCCACAGGAGTGAAGCCACTGCCTCAGCCTGTCCCAGAACCACCCACAGTAGGGAAGCCACTGCCTCAGACTGCCCCAAAACCACCCACAGAAAGGAAGCTGCTGCCCCAGACTGTCCCAAAACCACCCTCAGGAGTAAAGCCACTGCCTTAGCCTGCCCCAAAACCACCCACAGGAGGGAAGCCACTGCCTTAGCCGGTCCCAAAACCTACCCACAGGAGTGAAGCCACTGCTTCAGCCTGCCCCAAAACCACCCACAGGAGTGAAGCCATTGCCTCAGCCTGCCCCAAAGCCACCCACAGGAGGGAAGCCACTGTCTCAGCAGCAGCCAGAATAACCTGGACAGCAGGGACTGCTTAAGGTAGTGAAGCCAGTAGTAAGTTGATGTGGCTTCCACCATTTAGCTTTTTCTGCTGACAGTTGAGAACATGGGTGTTGAACCAATTAACTACCCAGCTGTCCACCTGTAGCCCTGACCATGGAGGTCACAGGCCGATGGGTGAAGCGGCACGTCCCAGGGTTTGAATATTTACTGTGGTCGTTATTACCAGTGGTGCGAGTGGACCAAATGAAATGATGGGAGAGCATGAAGAATGGCATACTACAACTTCCCAAATTATTCAAGAAGAGAGAGATATCTGGTCCCTCGCAGCTACACACAAGCCCAGAGCTCAGTGAGCGACACGTGCATGGATATCATGGCTGGGATTTATTCATGCTATTCATGGCCACACACATGGCCCTGGCCGGGACCGCCATGGGTCTGGGGTAGGGCTTATTAATTTTAATAGACATTCCCGTGTTGAAAAGACTGCCTGTGAATGCCCCCACTCGCGATGCCGGGCAGGACGGCTGCACTGTGGCTTCATCAGCGGCACAGCTTTTGAAGGTTTGAATGCCGCTTTGCCTGCACCCAAAGGTCAGCGCTCTCTCATCAGAGACTTAATTGCTGCACCGAGTACTGCATAGTAACCTGAGCATAAAGGCACTCAGTTCTTGCCATTCTGCTCGGTCCCCGCGCACTGCCATTTGTTACGGATTTCCACAATTGCTGTCGGCAGCCGCTGGTTGTGGCTGTTTGAGGGAATAATGGCTAATGGCAGTTTTGTATGCAGCTTACTAAGCATATTTCACAACAGTCCTCTGTCTAGTAGAGAGCATTCAGCTGCTGAAACTGGAGAAGTGAAGTGCGTAGCAAAAAGGAGGGATTTCGGCTTGTAATGGAGAGGTGTTTCACTCTTTTAACAGTTTCTCGCGAATGCAGCAAGAAATGGTAGCAAAGAACTGATGTATTTGTAGAGGGATTTCAGTGAAGAATCATCCGAGGAAGATGAGATCATAAAACCAGTTTATATAAATGGTGTTTACGCCTACTCTGTATGGTACATAAAGGATCAAATCATATAAAGACTAAGCATAATCTCTTCTAACAAAAAGTAGAGTTGCAGCTGCTTCTCTACTTCAAAATAATTCACCTTTATCCTTGTTTAAAAAGAATTTAATGAGTATTGGATGAAACTAATAAATCCAATTGATGACTCAAGGAATCTGGTCCATTAATACTTGATGTAAATTAGCATCATGAAGGCTGGCAGTTATTTAGTTGAAACAGTAGGGATCAGTCTCTTTGTCTTTTAACATTAGGCTGATGTGACTCACCCCAGCATTTTTTCATTATCCGCGTCGCCATAGCCTAAAAGGCGCAGGTATAGTGCTGGTAAACTATATGTACCTGCCTGTGGCCGTGGACACTGTTAGGTGCCTGGACAGATAACAAGGGACAAGGCTATATTAAGACAAACAGGTTATCTTATCTTGACAATCCACCACCACCTCCCCAATCCTGCTCCGTGTCACAAGCAGACTCACAACTTTGAAGACGCTGCCAACGTGTGGCAAGTCGCGAAATCCCTTGACATTTTACCTGGGTCGGCGCAGCCCGAAATAACATGGCTTAATACTCTGTGGTTAGAGTCTATAACATTGTACCTGGTGCCATCTTTTAACACAGGGATCTCCCACCCAAGCTGGCCTGTCCTGCACCATCAGTACCACTGTGTGGAGATTGTGTGCTGAGGTCATACCAGTGTGTAGTTACAGACCTGGTAGTAGTGAGACTTGTCCCCCTAGTGGGCTGGGAGTGAACTAGGGCGGCCATTATGAATGGCGCTGGTGCTGCTGGGTCCCGGTGGATGTGGAGATGTATGGTTCCCAGGGTGCGGGAACCAGCGGCAATTAGTGCTCCTCACAAGACACCCGGATTAGCCCAATAAGAAAAAGGCCGGCCCGATGACAGACAAAGTGACGAGTCGAGTCAGGACAGTCGGCCGCTCAAAGCCCTGCCCTTTAAGCCGTTTGACTACATACTTAGAATTATTTTCATGACATTTAAAAAGATCATATTCAAAAGAAATTTAAATGACAGCGCCGCATGATTTTTGAATTTTACCGCATTATAATCTAGCGACTAATGATACTGAATAACTATGCATTAAGAAACACTTGAATATGAGTAGGCGAGAAGTGGAAAAAGAAGCCAGACTAATGTTTCAGATTCAATAATTATTAGCCTCATTGTGTAATGGCCTCATGCTATCAAATATCCATTTTCTCATTAATTTGCTGTCATTTTCTGAATACCAACACTTTTATCTAATATTACTTAATACACTGAAGTGATAGGCACTGACCGACTGGTTTTACAAGTACAGTACAGGCCATTGCACCTAAAGCCTTTTTGTCTGTATTGTCAATGCATCACTAGAATGATGTCATCTGATATACTAAACATCATTTGTCTACTGTCTTTACACAGACTTTATATCTTGATTAATATCTGTTTTGACTAACATCCTACAGTCGTCCCTCACTTTCTCCAACATTTACCATCTCAAATCCCTCACTTCCTCGGACAGAAGCCCTGCAAGTGGCCTTATATATTCCATTATATTTGGACTTATTTCCTCAGATAATTTGCTTCCTCAGACATATTTCCTTGCATTTTCCAAATCCGAGGAAGTGAGGGCTCACTGTACTTATCTAGGGAATACCCATTTTTGGGAGATTAGGGAAGGGGGGAATGTCACTACCGGTAATAATATTAGCCATACTCTTTAACCTCTACCCGCCCCTATTTCAATATCCATGGATGTACATATCATGGTATATCTATAACGTACAATCAAGGTCAGAGTAGGCTAAGGGAGATAAGGCTCACCCAGTTATCTGAACTATCTCTAGTAAACACATCGATAACCTGATCTAGATTGTAATAAAATGGTGGTAGTGTTCTTCAGGATGATAAGAAAATTACAAAACCTGCTAAGTGGTCTGACCACTTTACTATGTAGACATATTGGAGGTTTAATCGATACGTTAACGTTACGACTACGATGTGGTATGTGAACACATAGCAAGTTAAATCAATAATTATAATAATGTCCTTTGTGTGCATATTTGAAGTATGCGTCTTAATTCTTATTCAAATAGAACTAAACTTTTTTTTTAATTCATTTTTTAGGTGAGGGTCGCCATATTAGAAGTGGAGGCTCTGTTGTCTCAAGTTTCAAGAAAAAATGACATTGTGTATTTACACACTAACAACTATTACATACTGTATAAAAAGTGAAGCGTTTGCTACAGTCTCAAGAAGACAGGCAGATTACATATAGGACTCTCAGTGTCAATGTCAATGTCAAGTATATTTTTAACTTGAATATAAAGCCTCAACAATCCAAAAATAGACTATTGTCACCCTAAGGTCCTGCATCTCCCTGACCAAGACCGCCCGCCGAGTGCATTGTACCCCGTTATAGCATATGTCACGTGACGACAAATGCCAACTTTTAGCAAAATAGCCCTTAACGGGTTAAAGCACTAAGCGGTCCTTAGATGTTAAGCCTTTAAGGACAGCATGATGCATTAATGCATCATGCCCTTGGTCGTCATGATACATGAATGCAGCCTTGGGGAGTAACTTACCAGGGCTGCATTCAAACATCATGGGCTTAAGGCACTCCCGAAGGGTCGGCATGTAACTTGCCGGGGCTGCATTGGTGCATCATGACGAATAATGTCATCTTTTAGCGACATCCGTCCTTAAAGGGTTAAGCACTATGCGGCCCTTGCAAGGTTAAGCCTGCGTCATCCTGAGGTAATTACTACCTGGGACCGGCGTGTAGAGCAGCTTAAACATGGAGGGGGAGGACCCACAGGTGTGGGGCGGCCTCCCACCCCCACCCCGCCCAGGCAGCACTGAATTGTCACAGCAGGCAGAAGTGGAAGTGCAGTGGTGTTAGGAAATTGCAGTTTGTAAATAGTGTACCACTGATTAATTACTGCATCTGAAGTAAGAACGCTGTGGACCACTGATCGATAACTGCATCTGAAGTAAGAAAGCAGTGGAACACTTGATTGATAACTGCATCTGAAGTAAGAAAGCAGTGGAACACTTGATTGATAACTGCATCTGAAGTAAGAAAGCAGTGGAACACTTGATTGATAACTGCATCTGAAGTAAGAATGCAGTGGACCACTGATTGATAACTGCATCTGAAGTAAGAAAGCAGTGGAACACTTGAATAATTACTGCATCTGAAGTAGGAAAGCAGTGGAACACTTGGTTGATAACTGCATCTGAAGTAAGAAAGCAGTGGAACACTTGATTGATAACTGCATCTGAGGTAATTAAGAAAGCAGTGGAACACTTGATTGATAACTGCATCTGAAGTAAGAAAGCAGTGGAACACTTGATTGATAACTGCATCTACAGTAAGAATGCAGTGGACCACTGATTGATAACTGCAAAATCAGTGTGAAAAATGCAATGATTATGCTGTGGTTACTGTATACTGCCGTGACAAAACAGTAGTATGGAAGTAGCCACTGCAGTGAGAAGTAACCACTGCACTCTGGGTTGGTATGATGCATGAATGCAGCCCTATAGTAAGCACTTCGCATACTGGTAGTATACTATACTATACATGTAGTACTATGCTGCCCTTAGGATTATGTATTCCCCAAGTGTCTTACGCCGACCCACAGCACTGCAGGTATAGGAGGAGTGGGAGAGGGGGTATGTGGTGGTGAGGGGGGTGGGGAGGTGGGGGCAGCCTCGGCCAGCGTCTATCCTACCAGTTGGATAGCCTGGGAGCAGGCTGTCTTCCTATTTCAATGCACACATTTCATCTAGCCCTGTCAAGTATAGGTGTTGAATACATAGAAGCCGGCACGTATTTAATTGCCCCTTTGATCCATTTGCGCCACCAAACGGGCACAAAAGTGAAATGCAGCCCTGCTCCCAGCCCTTACATTAGTATAGGGCTGGGAGCCCGAGACTGGGGTAGGGTGGTGTGGGGGGGGGGGGGGTAACAAGGTGAAGCTGTCAGACTCATCATTTATTGAAAGGGCTGAGGAGGAAGGGGAGGAGAAAGGGGAGGGGCGGCAGGGTACCAAGTACGTGGGCTGAAGAATGGGCGAATAAAGGCAGGCTTTTGGGGACGGACTGTGTAACCTTTTAAGGCCAACACAATGCCTTTGATGCATGAATGCAGCCTTAGCAAGTGACTCACCAGTGCTGCAGGAATGCACCATGCCGACGCTATATAGGGTAAAGTGACCTTGAGTCGGCCATGTACCTTGAGTCGGCCATTTTGCTTGCTTTTTGGTATCATATTGATGTAATCAATGGTTATTTTAGTGGATATCACTATATCTATATTGATCAAATAGGGAGAGATGCAACACATGCTATTTTACAATTTTGGGAAATGCAGCTCTACCACCCTACACTGGCTGTCGGAAATATCATGTTTTGGGTAATATTTAAGCAATTGGAGCTGTGATGCTGGTGATTTGCCAGTGACTTTCAAATGAAGTGCAAGTAGTAAATTAGGAAAGATTTGCAATAATGTGACATTAGTCAAGGAACACAGTTAACCTTAACTATAGTCGATTAATGCATTACATTCACACTCTGCCTGACATCAGTCAACAAGAAATAAGCCATTTCCCTGCATTTAGTACAAAAATAGACATTCAAGTATGCAGCAGCTGAATGATGGTAAGTTGTGGTTGACTCAAGGAACCGCAGTGGTTGACTCATGGTACTTATGAAGAAAAATCACACCACTTCAGTAGTGCAGGCCCATAAGGCCTCATGGACATGAACATAAAAGTTGTGACATTATTTGTTTGAAAGTCCAAGACATAAGGATAACTTTCATATCAATTTTTAGATGCCCCTACATGTTAGCCTCATACAGCAGAGTTCCTAGAATAATACATAGGTTTCACAGAGGTCCAAGTGGTCGACTCATGGTCACTTTACCCTACAGGGTTGATCAAAGTCCCGAAGGGTTGGCATGAGGCATGAATGCATGAGTAGACTCAAGCACCAGGGCTGTGTTCATGCATTAATAAAGGGTTAACTGCATTAAAGCACAATGCGGGCTGTAATGGGTTACAGGAGGTGTGAGGGTGGTGGAGGAGTAGTGGGTCATGACGGGGAAGAAACTACAGGGTGAAGGGACATGGGCAGTGAAGAAGTAACACAGAAATACCAGTAGGATAAAAAGGGACCTGGAAAGAAGGTCTTGATGTGAAGGCAATACCAGGTTACAATGGTGGAGGTATTCACTGCTAGTTGCCCTACTCCACCTGGGGATATCATTGACATCTAGTTTATTTCGATTATCACTATTTTGGGGTTGATTTTTCGATTATATCTACCTGAAAAAGGATATTTTCATCTGTTTATTGACCAGTTTCCCTTACTGTGTAAGGGAAGAACTGGTCATATTTAGGTGCTACGGCCCATTGACTTTGCCTTGGCCGTACCCTCCATTCACTTAGCATTGGGCAGTGATCAAGGGTCCAACTGTGCACATTGTCTATACCCGGAGCTCCCTTAGTCAGACCCCTCGAGCCCTTAGTCTGCGTTAAGTGCTACTCAGGTAGTAGTCCTCCCCTGCCACCTGTATGCGGATAACCTGCCCCATTGGCCCAAGTGCTAAAGGTCCTAGTTCCCTATATGCAATAGTTATATTCTTAATTGTTTGTTGCTACTTGTGTATTATTGCTCAGCCCACCCGCCTTGTCTGCAGTCAATCTGGCACTAACACTGATCCCATACATCTCAGTCTGCTCGGGTCATAATTATAGGCTCATTGAGCCGTGTACCAGCCGCCCAGGTCAGCAGTAGAGTGTGGTTACGATCACATACATGTACATCTCAGGCCGCTCAGGTTATAATTATAGGCTCATTGAGCCGTGTACCAGCCGCCCTGGTCAGCAGTAGAGTGTGGTTACGATCACATACATGTACATCTCAGGCCGCTCAGGTTATAATTATAGGCTCATTGAGCCGTGTACCAGCCGCCCTGGTCAGCAGTAGAGTGTGGTTACGATCACATACATGTACATCTCAGGCCGCTCAGGTTATAATTATAGGCTCATTGAGCCGTGTACCAGCCGCCCTGGTCAGCAGTAGAGTGTGGTTACGATCACAGACATGTACATCTCAGGCCGCTCAGGTTATAATTATAGGCTCATTGAGCCGTGTACCAGCCGCCCTGGTCAGCAGTAGAGTGTTGTGACGATCCCATACACTCAGGCCGCTCAGGTTATAAGTATAGCAGAGGTTAAAGTTTCCTCTGGTACTACGTCACAGGGTGATGATTGGGGGGCAAACAAAGCCTCCACGTGGTTAGGTAGTTGTACCATGATAGATTCATTAGACCGAAATTTAATATATTTGCGTACCTGGGTAGTAGTATAGTCTGTTGTTTTTACTGAAACTGAAACTGGTCTTGCAGTGTGCTGCACCTTCCTCAACCCTAGCAACCTCGTTTCCTAAATCATACTTGAGTCTATGAGGATGAACACGTGGTATCACTTTGTATGCAATCTGAATAAAAAGCCAGTTCTAGAAGGAATATTTTACACAATTTTTGCAATTTAGAAAGCTAAATTATGAGGCTATCTGTGACAAAATTGTGTATCGATACAAAGCTTTTGTCAATGCGATAATCGGAAATCTAGAAATGTCGGTCTATCGATTCTTGGGGTATCACTGGCATCCCTAGCTCCAGCTAACATATGTGAGTGCCTTCTGAGTGACAATACCAGTAGCCATAACAGTATGTCCAGTAGCACAGCCTCCCCACCACGTGGCTGCATCTGGGTTGAGTTTTTATGAGTGTTTATTTATAGCCATACCCACATCTATCCTGATGATATATGTGAGTGTACGCGGTCACCCAGTTCTAGCCCACATGTACACTGGGACGTATTCCTCCATGGTGGGGCTCGGTCATCCATCAACCAGAGGCCATCTGGACTGACACTACCAGGGCCCCCGGCCAGGTCCCTACGTGTGCCAAACCTAAAGTAGACCGGCCCACCGTGCTCTGTATGATCTAACGCATTGTCAGATATGGCGGTCAGTCTTGACCTATGCCCTCTAGAACTGCTTTGTACCAGGCATGATCTCAATATGCCCCATTAGAGGTCTCAGGCCTGTCCTGTAGAGGTTCCGTTGTCTCAGGCCTAGCCTGTAGAGGTTTTGTTGTCTCTGACTAGAAGTTTTGTTGTCCCAGGCCTTTAGAGGTTCTGTTGTCCCAGGCCTGTAGAGGTTCTGTTGTCTCAGCCCTGTAGAGGTTCTGTTGTCTCAGGCCTGTCCAGTGTCCTGTGGAGGTTCTGTTGTCTCAGGCCTGTCCGGTAGAGGTTCTGTTGTCTCAGGCCTGTCCTGTGGAGGTTCTGTTGTGTCAGGCCTGTCCTGTAGAGGTTCTGTTGTCTCTGTCCTGTAGAGGTTCTGTTGTCTTAGGCCTGTCCTGTGGAGGTTCTGTTGTGTCAGGCCTGTCCTGTAGAGGTTTTGTTGTCTCAGGCTTGTAGAGGTTCTGTTGTCTCAGGCCTGTCCTGTAGAGGTTCTGTTGTCTCAGGCCTGTACAGGTTCTGTTGTCTCAGGCCTGTAGAGGTTCTGTTGTCTCAGGCCTGTAGAGGTTCTGTTGTCTCAGGCCTGTAGAGGTTCTGTTGTCTCAGGCCTGTAGAGGTTCTGTTGTCTCAGGCCTGTAGAGGTTCTGTTGTCTCAGGCCTGTAGAGGTTCTGTTGTCTCAGGCCTGTAGAGGTTCTGTTGTCTCTGTCCTGTAGAGGTTCTGTTGTCTCAGGCCTGTACAGGTTCTGTTGTCTCAGGCCTGTAGAGGTTTTGTTGTCTTAGGCCTGTAGAGGTTGTGTTGTCCCAGGACTGTAGAGGTTGTGTTGTCCCAGGCCTGTTCTGTAGAGGTTCTGTTGTCTCAGGCCTGTAGAGGTTTTGTTGTCTTAGGCCTGTAGAGGTTGTGTTGTCCCAGGACTGTAGAGGTTCTGTTGTCCCAGGCCTGTTCTGTAGAGGTTCTGTTGTCTCAGGCCTGTAGAGGTTCTGTTGTCTCAGGCCTGTAGAGGTTCTGTTGTCTCAGGCCTGTAGAGGTTCTGTTGTCCCAGGCCTGTAGAGGTTCTGTTGTCTCAAGCCCAGAATCAATATACTAACATTTCATTCTACCTGAATATCACATCGATAAAACCACATCAATACACCTCCGGTAGCCTGATAGTTTAACTTTCTAAAACTGTAAAATAATTATTTACATATTCCATATAGAACTGGCTCAATATTCAGTTTAAAATCTTGCTGTTTGTAGACCTGCAATATTCAGGGAAATTGACCTCACATTGTGTTCAAAATGTGCTATAGACGGTCAATCTTTATAAATTATTCTCAAGTACAAAATGTGTGAGGATGGAAGTGAACTGATGAAGATCTTCAAGCAGATATTACCTGTAACATTCTATTATATTGAAATAAATCGATGTAATCGAGAAGTCTAGACCAAAAAATTGATAGTCGAAATCGAAATAAATGGACCCAGTCGCCTAGAGCATGCGCCTTCATATGAATGGATCAGTGAATATGTGTCCTCAATCCAGGGCTCCCTCCCCTGGCTGTCCCACCTGCAGTCAGACCCCAGCCGCATATATCAGTCAGTTGTAACTTCTACTAGTGCAGTCCCTCCTGCTGTTCCTACAGTCCAGGGGCGGGTCCAGGTATTTGGGGGAAGGGGGGGGGGGTATACATATAGGCAATGTACTGAGGGTTAGTTACATTGAAATGTACATAAAAATACCCCCCCCCCCCCTGGATCAGCTGCTGAATACTACATGCCTTGCAGTGCTCAGTGTTCAGGAGAGGGGGAGTATACTTATAAATAAGTTACAGGCAATGTACTGAGGGTATGGAAACAAGTTACATTGAAATGTACATAAAAATACCCCTCCCCTGGATCAGCTGCTGAATACTACATGCCTTGCAGTGCAGTCAGGCCTTGACGTCCTACAAATAGGCCACCTCCCCACGTCACCCCTCACCTAGTTGACGCCTAGTGCTGCATCGGGGAGTGGAGGTAGTAGGACAGAGACCTCTCATCGTGTACCCTGCTTCATCGTAAGGGAGTGGGCATTTATTAGTTACATGGCGGGGGGGGGGGGGGGATCTCTCCAACACCCCATGTAGGCCTAATTAACAAATGAACACCCTAATCTCAGACTTTGTATGCTGTGAGAGGGGGGGCATAAAAGATTCTGAGCCCTCTTGAGGGAGGGGGGAGGGCGTTAAAAAATGATGCCCCATTTTAGCAAAAAAATCCAGTGCATTACTATAGTTAAAAGGGGGGTGGGCTTAAAAAATGTCCGCCTTAGCGCGAAATCTCACCAACACCCCCTGTATTAAATTAATAAATGAACACCCTAATCTCAGACTTTGTATGCTGTGAGAGGGAGTCATACCAGTCGGTCCGCCATTTAAAATTTTGCTGGGTGCGGTTATCATCACTGATAAGACACACACCCTGACTGGTACCTTGTCCCTGGGTAACAATCACTTCCAGGGACGAGCTTGTACCCAACCTATCCGCTTTTATCAGTGCGGGCTGCCGCAGCCAGCTCCAGTCTGGCCTAGGCCCCATCATCGGCCCAATGGACTCCCTGCTATACTAGTGATGGTATAGTCATGATGAGTTAGCCACGGCCCAATGGAAATCAAAAAAAGAAATGGGTATGTCAAAAAGAATTGAACACACAGCGCACACCTGACCCGAGCGTTCAGAGGTCAAGGTCAATGAACGAGCGGACAGACGAGCCTCCGGCTGTTTCCTGTAGCGGACTGTAGGGGGAGTTGGATCCCTGTTATATGGGTCAGGTGTGTGCTGGATCCCCCCTCACCCCCCCCCCCTCCCCCCCCCCACACACACCTACACCCCCCTACACCCCCCACTGCGCCCGCCGCTGTGTGCACAGTGCTAGGGGTGGGCCGAAACCAGGTCTGGGGAGGAGTACCAGTCTCGGACCCCCTGCCCAATACTGTATAGTATGGGCTGGGAGCAGCCCAATACTTTATACTAATGTAGTATGGGCTGGGAGCAGGGCTGCACTTCACTTTTGCACCAGTTTGGTGGCTCAAATCATGTGTGTAGCTGAAACACAAATTAATACAAACTGATTATTATCTTGATCAAACGGGTGATTAATAATATGTATATTGGGAAGAATGACAGCCTGCTCCCAGGCTATCCCCATGGTAGGATAGACGCTGGCCGAGGCTGGAGGAGTTCTGCTCTGGCCTCTGCTGGTGGGTGTAGGGGTGTGTGTGTGAGGGGGGGGGGGGTCCCAGGGGCCGATAGCTGCTCTCTGCTTCTAAACGTTGTACAGCCAACAGAATATACTCTAGGGCAGTTTGTGGTAAGAAATTTGAAGGTTTTTTGGGGGGGAATTTTCACATTTTTATGTCTGACCTCTTTCTAGGATTGACCAGAAGTGTGGGAGGTGGGGAAAGGAGGGGGGACCTAGCTACTAGATGAAGTGAAGTGCATTTCAATGTGTACTAGGACTTAGGTGGTTAGCAATGTAGAAGGCTAGAATATAGATTAGACTGTGCGCGTGCTGCCTATTAAAGTTTCATCCTCCCCACTGGTTCTAACATGCAACTGGCTATCATGGGGGATCGTAGTGTATGCCTGTGCGCTCTAATCTAGAGTCATTAGTCATATAACAGGTCCCCCATTCTATACCATAGTACAGACTGAAAAATTAAGTCTGATGTCAAGTTGAATAGACGAAGGTCAGAAAGTGCAGATATCAATTAATTTCTTATAGATGTTATAGAAATAATGACAAAAGAAAGCTGTAATTTCCCTTACTATAAATGAAAAATAGTTTGATAAGAAAATAATAAAAATAGATTAGTAGAATGTTTGCCTTTTTTTTTACTACCGGTATGTACATGGCCTGGTATCGTAAAACTTCCCTTTTAACATAGTGTAGTCCATCAAAATCTTGTGAAGAACCGTAAACGTTAAAATAATGACATGGAGTTTATTTGGTATAATTGTATGCACAGGTATGTGAATGGAAAGTTCTGGCGGTCCCTCACACTAGTACCTAACAAATACTCTTACTACTTGAACGGTGAGTTGCTATCTCACTTGACTAGAACAGTAATAGAAACACTCCATGTAGACTATTGCTGAGAGGGGGGGGCAGTGAATGTGTAAATCAGCCTATACGAAAACCTGCCGGACACCGGCTATAGCCGTCTAAAAGCCTGCTGGTCCGGCAGAAAGACTACATCCGCCGGATCCAATGGCTGGCTACTTTCATGGGCTACATGCCAGTTTTTACAGCTTGTAAATTGGACCATTATTAAGGTTTCTAGAGAGTAAACTAGAAAGCCTGAATATTTTGTAGAAAATAACACAAAATTATGTTTATTGAAATGATTCAAATATACCAGTAACCTCTATATAAATTCTCATCTAATACTACACCTCTAGATTCAAACATTAATTGACTCAGGTTTACTCTGAGTCTTGTGCGACGGGTAGCAGGGGGTCTCTCAGCCTAAAATTTAAAACAGCTGTCATTCCTTCAAAATTGGAGCTTTTTCTCTCAATTTTGTGTCATTAGATGCGGTACAATGTTGTCCTTCCTATGTAATCGCGCTTTAATCCATTTTCAAACGCTTCCCCCTGAAAAGCATGATTTTAATTTTGTGTCTAAAATGGTGGTAATTTGCTTCAGCATAGAGCCCTATGGGAGCCTGTAGATAACCCTTGACATTTAACAGTTACATATTGAACGGGCTCAGTGCTAAGTCAATGGGACAGATCTCGGCAGCCGACCAAAACCGGGGTGAGACACTTTTTTTCAGCAAGCTTTGACTGGATCCAATGGTAATTTAACACAGGGAAGTACTACACTACTTCCCAAAGGAGATGCCATCCTATATCATATACTAGGCCCAACATACGCTGCAGTATGTTAGATACCGGTATGGTAATTTAATGGTAATTTAATATATATGTTGCTGTCCAGTGTTGTTCAATACATGACAAATATTTTGAGAACAAAAACAGACAACCCTGTAGTAGGATATAGCTCAGACCCTACTAAGCACTATTCGCTGTTACTTACAATATGGACATGGGAGCTTTTTATTCAGTGTGTGTCTGACATAGACGTGAGAGGACAAAAGACATAGATAGCCAAGATCGGGGAACATGAAAATTTGAATTTGGGCCTAAGTACCCCCCCAAAAGAAAGTCAATGTCCACATTTTTTTTGAGTATACCCTTCTTTTGCGCGGCTTGCCTCACTCGGTGTGGCTTTCTTAGGGCACCTGCGTCATGCGACCTATAGGTTGTGTGGTGCAGGCCTATAGGTAGTTGTGAGTTCCTGACTTGTGACGCACAATTTGGGTATGCTATCCGAAACAGTCCAGCCAGGATATAATAGGGGGAGCAATGGATGGATATGGATAGTGGACTAGGGTAAACCAAAGGTGCTGAATTCATTTCTGTTATGTGTAGGATGATATCTAGGTCGGAAAAAGGTCAAAATCAAGGTCAAAGGTCACATCTTTAAGAATCCCATTAATACAAGAGTGCACCCTTTCTCTTTCCTACTATGATAAATGATACATTTCCCTTCACACCTCTACCTGACCCTGAGTCTAGTTAACGGGGGAAGGGGAAGGGACTCGGGGTTGGGACTCGGGGGTGAGACTCGGGGGTGGGACTCGGGGTTGGGACTCAGGGGTGGAACTCGGGGGTGGGACTCGGGGTTGGGACTTGGGGTTGGGACTCGGGGTTGGGACTCGGGGTTGGGACTCGGGGTTGGGACTCGGGGGTGAGACTCGGGGGTGGGACTCGGGGGTGAGACTCGGGGGTTGGGACATGGGGTTGGGACATTAGCTTGGGATTTGGGGATGAACAATATTATTATATGTATACTCCTATATGATGATACTACATTTGCCCCCGAACCTGAGTCATTTGTGATGCAGTCACACGTTCGATTTTTCCCCCGGGTATCCGGGCCTGCAGATATTTAGCCCGGCCTGCTGAATGGAAAATCTGCAGGACCGAATGTCCTGCAAGGCGATAAACTTTTCGTATAGACTGCTGTAAAGGTGGCATTTATACCTTCTCCCATGCATGTCTGTATAATATAGAGGCTATCGTGATCACCACTAGAGGCTACTGGAGGATACGACCCTGGATCAAAGTGGATGGTAACCAGGGCGTGAAGTCACCGACATAACCCCGCAAACCAAATAGTGAACTCCAGAAACCTGCACCCCATATAGTCAACCCAACATGGAGATGCGATCTCCCCTCCATGTATACCCCAGTCTATACGAAAAGTTTATCGCCTTGCAGGACATTCAGTCCTACAGATTTTTCATTCAGCAGGCCCGGCTAAATATCTGCAGGCCCGGATACCCGGGGAAATTAATGTTTGAATCTAAAGATGTAGTATTAGATGAGAATTTATATAGAGGTTACTGCTATATTTGAATCATTTCAATAAACATAATTTTGTGTTATTTTCTACAAAATATTCAGACTTTCTAGTTTACTATCTAGAATCTTAACCTTAATAATGGTCTAATTTACAAGCCGTAAAAACTGGCATGTAGCCCATGAAAGTAGCCAGCCATTGGGTTCGGCAGATGTAGTCTTTCTGCCGGACCAGCAGGCTTTTAGACAGCTATAGCCGGTGTCCGGCAGGTTTGCGTGTAGACTGATACCCCTGCTGCGACCTCCCCCCTGCTGTGGTAGACATACAGCATGTCAAAGGCCTGTCCATCTCACACTGTGCCTATGCAGTGTGGGATGTAAAAGAACCATTGCCTCAGTAAAGGTTTATAGGGACATGCTTTCTATCTTCAGTCACCTCATAGATTTGATCACCATCACCACCCTTGAAATGACCATAGCTGTTAATTAAGTCTTAAAGCAGCCCACCAACCAACCAACCAACCAACCCTCTATACCCCTGTTCATTAATTAGGCAAAAAAAAATTGTTTCAGATCACCCGACCGACCCTATGTAAACAGGGACGACCCTACCTTTTTTTTCTTTATGCAGACATTTTTATATTTTCACACTTTTTTTGGGTCAATTTTAGGGTATGTAAAAAAAAAAAGTTAAAAAAAAAAAATCCGACCTACCGACCCTAGAGTTTCATCCCATGTTACCTGAAACAAACCTTTTTTTATAAATTTGGCCTTACTGAGATGCTGCTGTACTCACCGTCTCAGCTCTGTGTAAGGGTTCACCCACCAGAGTTCAACGACCGCTACCCGAGCCTGCTGTTGTCGCTGCTTCTCGCTTTCCCTGGCCTCACTTTCATTCGCGATACGTACAGGCACAACTGATTTCCGAGAAAAAAAAAATGTTTCTCATTGTTGCACCTGTTAAACTTCAATTGAAGATGTTGTTCATTTGTAATCCATTCATATAAAAGCGTGATAAATCTACTTTGCCATGCATGACGGTATTCTAGAATCTATACTTTACCTACCGTAAAACCTCTCTGATAAGCCGACCTCCCTTATAAGCCGACCCCCACTTTGAGAGAATATTATAAGCCGAATGTGGGTGCATTTAAACATGATTAAACTAAAATCTACTTGATGAAATTAAAACCTCCCTTATAAGCCGACCCCCCTCGATGAGACAATGCTATAACTTAGTATAAGCCGAATCAAGCCTAAAATCCCCCAAAAAAAGGTTGGCTTATCAGAGAGGTTTTACGGTTTATTGAATAAATGTCCTTTACTAATGTATGTATTTTTTCTCTCTTTTTTTTTCTGCAGGTAAGAATCATTTGCTGTTGGAGATGATGTAATCTTGAATGTCAAGTCGGTGGTATGTATGAACCTATCTGTCTATACGGGGACGGATAGTAACGAATCATCTAGCCATATTATGTACACTACATTAACATTGGAATTTAAGCAAATTAGATTTTACTTAAACAAATTTAATCTACTAGAAAGTCACTAAATGCTATTGAAATGTCACTATGACACTAATTTTCCCTGACATTATTGTCATTGCATTTAGTGGCCTTTTAAATTCTGGAGAGCGAAATTATAATTGCTTAAATTCCAGCCTCGATGCAGCGATATAATTAAAGGACCAAAAATTAGTGAACCCTACTGATGGGGGGGGGGGGTATTGAAATTCCTTCAACGCAGCTTCTTCCCCTACCGACCCCATGATATAAAACGACTACTCCTGTAATAGAAGTATAGTCCCAGGGTAGGACTAGATTCAGGACGCCCAGGGACAAGACAAGAGGGGGGAGGGACTGTAGCTCGTGATATTAGTTTGAAGAAGGTAACTGCATTATCGGCTGTTGCAATAAAATTGTATAATGAGGTTATGTCTGCTTCCAGAAGTTGGTCCATCCGTCTTTTTTATCCCAATCTTGTTAATGCTTTAACCCTTTAAGGATGGCATGATGCCTGGATTCATCATGCCCATGGTCTTCATGATGCATGAATGCCCTGGGGAGTAACTCGCCAGTGCTGCATTTAAGTATCATGCCGACCCTATGGAGTTGTGACACTCCAGAAGGGTCGGCATGATGCACTAATACAGCACCAGCGAGTTACTAGCCAGGGCTGCATTGGTGCATCATGACGACAAATGTCATCATTTAGCGACATGCATCCTTAAAGGGTTAATGCTTTAAGGACGACATGGTGCTGTAGATAGATAGAGAGATAGAGAGATACACTATAGGCCTTTAGTGTGTTCAGAATACAGTATACATGTAGAGTGACTTTGGTGTTGCTGTATACATGTGCAGTGCCCTTGGTGCTACAGTATACATGTACAGTGCCCTTGGTGCTTCAGTATACATGTACAGTGCCCTTGGTGCTACAGTATACATGCGCAGTGCCCTTGGTGCTACAGTATACATGTACAGTGCCCTTGGTGCTACAGTCTACATGTACAGTGCCCTTGGTGCTACAGTATACATGTGCAGTGCCCTTGGTGCTACAGTCTACATGTACAGTGCCCTTGATGCTACAGTATACATGTACAGTGCCCTTGATGTTATAGACTGACAGTGTACATGTAGACGAGTGACCTTGATGTTACGTGAGTAGTGCCATAATGAGAGAGGAGGGAATCAGAGTGAAGGATGAGATATAACGCAGTAACCCCAACCAGTGACTGAAGCCGATACGTATCAGAAGCTTCAGTGCCCTCGGTGATCAATCTCCCCCAGCCAATAGTGAATGTCAATACCATGTGCACCGAGCATGGACGGAGGAGGCCTCTTTATAAGAGTAGGAAATTATAAATGAAGGATGCTATGGCTTTTGATTGGTCTAATGGTATATAATGCCATACAGCAAGCCAGGATTTTGTACATGTATAACCTTTTTCAAGGAAGTGGTATAGTCAAAGACCAAAACGGGGCAGCTAAACTGTAGTACTATCCAGCGCGTGAATCTAGCCCGCTGGCCTGGATATGGGCCGGGCAGTGATGCGTGCCATATACCCCATGTAGGGAGGAATAGTATGATGGATGGATGTGGGTCAGTGTTACTATGTAGGGATGGCCTTAATACAACTTCTACTCACACCCCCAGCCACATGCAATCTAGGGGCCCTTGATGGGGGGAGTCCCCATGTCGCATGTCGATTTTTAGAAAGGCCCATGTCGCATGTCACTAAGGAAAAACCTGTGTCACTAAGTGATATTGTTTATTAGGCCCGAAGCAAGAGAATTTTGACATTTCTAGCACCATAATGGTGCATTCTGATGCATTTTTAGAGCCTAAGGTCCTTGCACTTCCTGCAGAGAACAAGGGAACACCCTCCAAGAAAATGTTGAATATCTAGACTTGAAATAGTGCATTCTGATGCACTCTTCAATAATTTATCTCATGTCACTAAGGCCCATGTCCCATGTTGAATTTAATAAACAGCCCATGTCCCATGTCACTTACATGGCCATATCCTATGTCGGATTTAAGAAATGGCCATGTCACAATGTCGAATTCAGGGGTCTAGGGCCATAATCTAGGCATGCATAGCATGTCTACCTCACTGACCTTCATGTCACCTATATATATATTGGTGTAGCTCACTATCTGCTGAGTCATCCCCATGTAAGCCGCCATCTTGTTCCTGCAGGAAGGCGCTGCATGGTAACCATAGGCAGTGAGAATGTCCGAGATGACACTTCCCCTATTTCTATAGGAATTTCTTCATTTCCTTGAAATATTTTATATAAAATTAGGCTAATTATATATTTCCTACAGGAAATTTACCAAAATTATAAGATGCCGTTCTGTTTGTTGAACCCTGAGTTACACAAGCAGTCTCAGTAAGTGTTTGTTTATATGAAGCCAGATATAGGCAGCAACAATAGTAATACCACAAAACTGTCTGTCTTCTAAAAGGGCCTGTTAGAGAGAGGTCTTGAAATGGCGCTGAAGCACTAAAATTGGATCTCGAATAAGCGCCTGCCTTGAATAAGCGCCGGGGTATATCGTGTTCCATATATGTTAGTGCCAGAGCGCTTAACATAACACAATAGTACAGATCATATGATTTATCAATCAGGCGAATAGCACACGGAACTAGACCAACGTCGTGCACAAGCATGGATACAAAAATTTACGGTATGAATAATGACATTAGACCACTTAATTAACGCGGGCACGGCCGAAATGGAAGCTACCGTACCGCTATGACCGCGGTTATAAATGTGAAGGCATTATTACTTCTATATTAATATAGGTGCTCATTCAAGAGCCATCGTAAGTGCTTAAAGAGAGATTCCAAGACCCCTTTCTACAACACCGAAGGATAATTTAAGCCTGACGCTTAAACGGGACGATACATATCAACCCGGGCGGATGCTCGGGTGTGAACCCAGGTTGTGCGGGGCGACTAATGTCCCTCTCTAATCGTGTTACGTGCCTCACTTACAGGGACCAGGGCACCGGGCGTGAAGATTACCACGGTAACCATGGTGACCAAGTACCTGCAGGGGACAAGGGTTGATGAGGACAGGGTGAGGAGAAGAGGCAAGCTGACCAAAGGAAGGCCTTTGCTGAGGCTTTAGTGGTGTATCTGGGAATGAAGACTTATTGAACTGGTTGTAGAACTACTGGAAAGAATCAGTAACTATTCTTGTACAACCATTCCTGTTATAAAGCTGTCAGAATAATTCCTCTTAAACCGCAGCGGAAGGCTGAGACAAAGGACTCGACACCTTGTGTAGTATATGGTATGCCCTCACATAACCGAAGGTTTAGTCAGGTAGCCATGAACCGGAGTTTTCTCTATGATGAACAGATATAGGCGCGACCTTTGAGGACTTGGCTTGGTTTGACTTTTGACTGAGGGTGGCTTCCAAACCTGGACTGCCTTCCTGGTGCAATGTCCGCTCATCCAAGTCCTCACTCTTTCTGGTAATTTTACCTCCCGGATGTCTTTGGACATTTGGGAGGAGCTTATTTCTAAAAGCGGACCTGACAGATTTTTGTCAAAGTAGAAATAACGCTGTTAACCAGAGTGACAATTCGTGGCATTTAAATGGTCCGAGCGCCAAAAATGACCCGCTTTGTGTTATGAGGAAGTGTGCGTTTTTAGGTTAGGCCAAAAAAAAAACTAAAGGTTTGTTTCAGGTCACCCAACCGACCCTATCAAAACGGGGCCGACCCTACGTTTATTGATGCAATTTTGAAGAATTTTCATATTATTTTCATACCTTTTAACACACATTTCATACCTTTTAACACACATTTCTATACCTTTTTGGTCAATTTTTGGATATGCAGAGAGGATGCCTAGAACTTTTATGTATTAAAAAAATAATAATAATAATAACCCGACCTACCGACCCTAGACTTTCAACCCATGTTACCTGAAACAGACTTTGTTTTGGCCTTACAGTCTCATTGTGTGGACTGATGCATTAGGCATGTTCTACTCTGAGGATCCACAAAAGGTACTTCAAGGTCAAACAGTCTTATTTAGATATTCAGTCCTGGACCAAATCCGGGCCCATTCGACTCAGCTAAGGTTTTTGGCATTCCCATGTGATGTACTGTAAATTCTCCTATAGAAGCCCCGGCTTATACGCAATTTTAGATAAGTATACTACAGTACTAAATTAGCATTTGTCAGACCCTCTCTGAGACTTATAGGATTTGTCAAAGTTAGGGGTGCAGCTAATACATGAGTTAGGCTTATAGTAACTTATACGCGAGGGTTTACAGTAGGCATAACGTTAACGCATTATGCTACTATGCAGTTCCTAAAGGCTTATCGGTGCGGGGTGGTGGGGTGGGGACGGGGGGGGGGGGTGTAAGTACTAGGTATACGTCCTTACCATGTTACTTGTTCACCAGAAGGACATGTGATCGGAAGTAGGTGACACTCGCAGGGATATCCACATGGCAATCAGTAAACCAAGCCCGGACAGCCCAGGTGGACCCACCTAGGGCTTGAAATATCTCCATCCATCAAAATATTTATTGAAAACCCCTCAAGGAGGGATGTTGCTAAAAGATGACATTTGTCGTCACGATACACCAATGCACCTCGGCGAGTGACTCGCCGGAGCTGTATTGATGCATCAAGCCGACCCTTTGGGAGTGTATGAATCCTGCAGGGTCAGCATGATGCTTGAATGCATCCCTGGCGAGTTACTCGCCAGGGCTGCAATTATGCATCATGATAACATGTCCTTAAACTTTAAAGGGTTAAGGTGGTCCACAAGGAGTTGTTCTGAAATGAGGAGAATAAATATCTCTTTTCATAACTCTATCCATTGAGCTGGGTGATTGTTTCATCCAAGTAAACTGCGTACAAATTGAGGATTTGACTCCCTTTCATGATGATGAATCCGAGACTTCCATGTCCATCAGAGAAGACCATGGGGAGTTAGCCATAAGTAGTACGTACTGTAAACGTAGATACTTTCGGCTGTATACATTTTCACCAATTTGCCACAAAGTACAATTTTTCATGGATTAAAAAAAAAAATTAGGTACTGGTATATGATTTAACCCACGGTGGAAGGCTAAGTTAGAGGAGCTTTCATTTTGGGTACATGTATATGGAATACCCTTACATACCCGAAGGTTAACTCGGATAGCCTACACCTGGACAGGGTTATGCCACATACCCACTCCCCACCTCGTCCCGACCTTGTGGGGCAGTGGTTATATGACATAATCCTCTCCAGGTGTAGGCTATCTAATACATATGGGATACTGTAAACGTACATATTTCCGTGATTTTGCTAAAAAGTGCATTTCGCGAGTATTTAAATTCGCGACTTTTGGAATATGATAATACTATGACTATATGGGATAAATACTCGCTCTGTACATATTTTAGCGATTTAAAAAAACGTGAAAATCGCGAAAATATGTGCAGCGCGGAAATATCTACGTTTACAGTAAATATGTACAGCGCAAAAATATCTACATTTACAGTGTCTACAGGTTTCCCCTATCTCTGTATAAGTGACTTATTTGCAGTTTCTGTGTCAGGATGAAAACTACATTTGATTAACAAAATGTGGGCCACTAATTATCTCCCCGAACTAGTTCCTACTAACCTACTACCGGTAGGTACTAACTTGTAGTGAGGACAGGGGAAACAGGTCAACCTCTTAATCACAGAATCGCTTATTAATATATCTGTTAAACTCTAAGGCCTAGCTGAGGAGGCATTGCATGTTTTAATGTGCAATGGGCAGAATATATGTCTCCCCTGTGTGATATAATCAATAGTAAGGCGAGGTTGATATATACAAGTGCCCGGCATGTAGGTAAAAGCTGGTGTCTTAATTGTCGGACGTCAGGCTGATTTGTCACCTGCCCACCCCCCCCCCCACCCCACCCTGCAGGTGCTAATTAAGGATGTAATAAATCAGCCCTTGCTGCTCATTGTGTTGTGTCTTTTGTTGGCATAAATGCATTCCTTGGGGAGTATCATGTCGACACTGCCGGGGTGTTTCAAGCCCGTAGGATTGTAGGCATGCTCCTTGAATGCAGCAAGCACAACTGGTGAGTTGCTCGCTTGCGCTGCATTCATACATCACGACAAGAAAGGGCAATGCACATTTACGGGACTGCAAACGGCAACCATCTTGTCGCCATTCAGTAGTGTTCTGAGAGATACACATCCTGAAAGCTAGGGGTTGGTAAAGGGGAATTAGCACCCAGCTCCATGTTCATGAGAACAGCCCAGAAAAGACCTGATAGCGGCTTTATGTCTAACAGATAAGACAGGAGTAACAGCTTTACTTAGTTATGTTGTTCAGAGGTCGGTGTTCAGAGGGTTAACTGAGCTTGGAGATGATTCGCTATGCCCCAGCTCCCAGGGGGGGGGGGGCACTCACTCTATGACAGTACCCGCCGACTGCCAAACTACCGCCTGCCTAAAAACAGGGGCCGCCAAACCACCGCCCCTCACAAATACAAAGGACTGCCCCCTGATTCCTCACATATAATTCATCGCCCCTGTTATTTTTTAGATCCCTGTAACACTATCTGTATTTCCTGATGCAATCAGTGCATTAGACATGGATAATAATTGTTTTCTTGACATTTTATCATTTATATGTTACTGAGACCCAATGGCTGACCTCTCCTCTAGAGTTTAATAACGCCCCCTATTTATGAGGGTACGAAGAGTCACCGCCCCCTAATTTTTTGATTCACCGCTACCGCTTCCGTGGGGTGTTTGGAGGTGGGTAGTCATTTCAGATCTGAGTGCCCCCCCCCACCCGGGCCCCAGCTCAGCTTGGCTAGGTTTTACCCCGGGGTTCAACCCTTAAAGGACGGCATTATACCTTATTGCATAATGCCCTTGGTCGTCATAATGCATGAATGCAACCCTGGCGAGTAACTCGCCAGTGCTGCATTCAAGCATTATGCCGACCCTTCAGGGTTGAGACACTCCCGAAGGGTCAGCATGATGCACCAATGTAGCACCGGCGAGTAACTCGCCGGGGCTGCATTGGTGCATCATGATGACAAATGTCATCCCGATGTCATCTTTTAGCGACATGTGTCCTTAAAGGCGCAGATCTCGGTACCCCTCCAGCGCCAGTCAGAGTGGAGTCGGGACATGTACTCAGCCCTATTTATAGGGGCGCTGGGGCTTTATAGGGTGTCCCCGTACTGTGATGACTCGCTGGGTTATCTCACAATGCGGGGAGGCAGTGGTGCAGAAGGCACTGGGGCCTGCTGTGAGGGATAAGCTGCCTCTGCCTGGTCTCTCCTCCCCTAGTGCACTAGTGCAGCCGCACCACTCACACTGAAAATCCATGAGTTGAAAGGGTCAGTCAGTACAGACTATCCTAGGTTCGTCATATTTGTGTTAGTCACAAAGGCAAAGTTATATTCAAAAATGACTGAGGGGTCAGTCAGTAGTGCCTAACCTAGGTTCATCATTGGTGTGTTCTATTTGTATACCACTAGTTGGTGCCACCTGTAATGACCACTCGGTGGCTCCCCCTGGAAATTAAGAGACTAAGGTGGGTTGGTCAGTACTGACCAACCTGACAAGAATAACTTACCTAGGTTGGTCGTATGGGGAGCCAAAAAATGACTAACTAGGTTAGGCACTAGTGACTGAGAGGTTGGGTGTATAGGGAGCCTAGGAATATCAGTGCATAGGGCCCTAGACGGGGGGTAGCTGTGTCACTTGTCGATCCCAAGAAATGCCAATGTCCCTTGTCGATCCTAAGAAATGGATCTTGTCCATTGTCGATTCAAAGGGGTAGGTTTGTCACTTGTCGTCAACCCCCAGCATCCCCTTGTCCCTTGTCCATAAGGCCTAAAACAAGGGCTTGTCGCCTTGTCGAATTTAGCCGTCTGCAGCCCTACTCATAACAGACACCACCGTGTCGTGCAGCCACTGGGCTCACTGCCGTCAGAATAGCAGTAAAGGTTGTGCTACCCCGATTAGTGCCCATAAAGTTTTTGTAATCCTAGCTACTGAAGGTCCTGGCGCCTTCGGGGTAGCTAGTGGTGGGCCTGGGTTCGACTCCCGGTGCCATTCACGGCATATAGCGCCTTTCCCACAAAAGTGTGCCTTTACCTTCACCGTTGTAACCCCACTGTATGGTTAGTTATAAAAAAAATACCGCGGTACCAGCAGGAACCTTAACTAAATGGTTTCGAAATGGAACAGATGGTACCTGCTCGATTCTCATGATTCATGATTGCCTTCCTTGCAAGTAATTCGCCAAGGCATATAACGCACTAAATGCTATAATGTTTAGTAAAGGATACTACTGCCTTTAAATGGTTGATGTAGCATGCATGCACATACGTAGTATCAAATGCCGTAAGGGTGGATTAGGCTGTATTTTAGCTACCGTAAAACCTCGCGTATTTATAAGCCTAACTCGCGTATAAGCCGCACCCTGACTTTGGGCCGATCCTATAAGCCACACCAGCGATCTCATTCTGGTGACTTTTATACTGTACTAGAGGAGCAAAAACTCACGTATAAGCCGCACCCTTACTCTTTGCCGATCATAGAAGCCGCACTAGCGATCTGATTCGCGTATAAGCCGCGGCCTATACGCGAGGTTTTACTAATTGTCACGAGGCCTGCTCAGGGCAGACACAAAGGACGTATGTCTGTGATGTCATCGTAACATCAAAGTATATCACATGTAAGATGCACAAGTATAGAAAGGTTAGCAGCACAAGGTCGTATTGAGCGTGTGATTGCCAAATTGTGGCAATCACACTGTCTACTGTCTACCTTAATTGGTTTCTTCCCTGGGACCAGAAATACCGTTTTGTATAGATTGAGTGCGGAAAAGTAATACGGTAGATTGACTTAGAGTCAACCACGTACCTTGAGATGCCCACCCCAGTTTTATAATCATTAATGCATGCATGATTAGCCCTCTGTTTGTGTATCACAGTACACTTTAAGTGTTACTCTTAAATTCCAGCGAAGGACAAATAGAGACAAAACTATACATGGATAAACACATAATTAAGATGGGCATCTCAGGGTAGGTGGCTGACTCTAGGTTGATCTACCTTAAAAGCCCAGGGCAGTGGGTGGGATAGTGGGTGTGTCGGCTTTGGGGTGTTCTGGGAGCGGGTTCAGGGCGTCTGCAGCCTTTGATGGACCGGTGTGTCGATACTCGAGTATCACGGCCATTGATTAATGTCTCGCCGCGCTCAGCGGGTCAGGCTCTTCACCCAGTGAGGCTCTTCACCCGGTCAGGCCATTCACGGTCAGGCCATTCACGGCAAGGCCATTCACGGTCAGGCCATTCACGGCAAGTACCGCACGGCTAGGACATTCATGGTCAGGCCATTCACGGGCTGGTCAGCAGGGAGCCGACCCTGGATATACAGTACTCTCGTTCCCAAATCCTTCCGAAGGAAGGCTCTGGGGACAGCCAGTATGACATTGAACTTGGGATTTTGCTGGGTTTGGGTTTGGGCAATCCCTGCTGGTAGCTTGGAACCAGTGGACAGGAACCAGAATGTATGATGGTAGTTTTACCTGTATTTCCCATCATACTTTCTGGTTCCATTTCTGGTTCCTGTTCGCTGGTTCCAAGCGACCAGCAGGGATTGCCCAAACCCAGCAAAATCCTAAGTTCAAGGTCATACTGGCTGTCCCCAGAGCCTTCCTTCGGAAGGATTTGGGAACGAGAGTATGGATACAGTAGCATCAACCTGGGGTACCTCATAAGGCGTTGGGGTATCTTTAGAAACATGCCTTTATGCTGGCTTGTTGTAAAACTCAATATTAGTGGGAAGGTACTTTTTTTTCCCCAATTTTTACCTTGATTTCAAGGGTATTTTTGATGTCGTTAAGACCTGTGCTTGATTAGAGAGGATCGTTATTCAGAGGGCTGAATTTGAACATTTCAAGTTACTTTCTGTCACTTTCATCACTGAGCATTGGTACAACGAGAAAAGATACGCCTGTCCACCTCCGATGCAACCTTGACAATGAAGAAGAAAGGAGAGAGAAAAAAATGGAATGGTGGTCATTGGGTATTGCGCTTGTGTGTCGTGTGTAGGAAGCTATCCTGACGCCAACGCCAGGAAGCAAATTGGGGTAGGAACAGGAAATCCATATCTGAAGGACACATAAAGGTCCAGTTCCCGATACCAATTATAAGTCCAAGATGAGGAGTACTGTATCAATGTGGTGTGCTTCCTGGGATCCTGTTACCTCTTTAAGGAAGGATGTCGGTAAAAGATGACATTTGTCGTCATGATGTACCAATTAATGCAGCCCCAGCGAGTTACTTGCCTGTGCTGCATTGGTGCATCATGCCAACCATACGGGACTGTCTCAATGCTGTAGGGTTGGCATGATGCTTGAGTGCAGCACTGGTGAGTTACTCACCAGGGCTGCATTCATGCATCATGATAACAAATAGTGCACAGTGCATTATGTCCTCAGAGAGTTCCAATATCTGTGTAAAAGGACATTTGCCCCAGTTTTTGTGAGAATGGTAGTTGTGAGGATATAACATACATAGTCCATGTATATGAAGCTACTGTTGAATTAATCAGGGGAATAGCTCCGTTAGGCTTGCTGGTATGAAGCTTGAGTATCACCAATATCAGCAGGGATTTGCCCATGAGAGTCTGATCCTGATACAACTAGGTGATGTATGTTTTACAAGGAAAATTCCATTTTAGATTTTGCTTTCTTACAGAAGAAAATATTTGTTTTAAAAATAGTTTTTTTTAAATTTGAAGTCTCACGCAATTTGTGACCATGTACGGTAGTATTAACGTACACAGATCTGGATGTAAACATTGCCGACACTTAATTGTAAGCACCTGTTCCATCTTCACAGCAAAAATGCATGTACTTGGGCTTGCAGACTAAATGACAGTGTAAATTCCTCAAATATGGAGAGCCGGGATGGAGAGTCGATAGCCGTAGTGAAAAATACCTCATCACCGTAACAGGTGAACGTAATCAAAGCACTAGGCTCTTGCTATCTGTTTTTGCTCTCTATTTCTTCACCAGAACACCATATGATTGTATTTCTTTTCACAAAAAAAACGACGATAAAAGATACAAAGTTAAGACGAGATCACAGAGACGCGGCCCAAATTAAGGCACACGAGGCCGCACGGTGACGTCTGAGAGAAGTCTGCTCCCGTGCTCATCATTAAGAACCGCCTCAGAATCAAATAACATGAGGAAAAAATTGAAAAGGTTTTTGCGAGCTGCGGTCAAGTGGTTAGCAGTGCCCAGATGAGGAGAGGCCACTAGAGACTTGGTGAGGCAGAGCGGTATTGATTTTTGGAGTAGTTGCTAGGAGGCCATTGAGGTCTTATGGGACCCTGCCATGGGAGTGTATGGGTGGAAATGCAGCCTCGGCCAGCGTCTATCTTACCAGTTTGATAGCCTGGGAGCAGGCTGCCATTATATCCCAATACACATCTTGTGATGTCTCCTTTCAAGTTTAGGTGTTAATTACACAGTAGTCCCCAGCTACTTTTATTACCTCCTTAATCTCTCCAATACACACCCTTGATCTCTCCAATACACACATTTTCGCCACCAAAGTGGCGTAAAAGTGAAATGCAGCCCTGCTCCCAGCCCATACCATGGTATTGGGCTGGGAGTCTGAAACTGGCAGGGATGGGGCCGGGAGGTGCAGGGAGTTGATACTAGGAGGCAGGGTCTATCAGAATCTGCTGGTCAGGACTGTATTGGTCTTTTTATTAATAGATAGACGGAACTTGGTTTCAATCTAGGTCATCTTATATTGAAAAGGTCTCATGCTTAGGCCCAAGTTATATACACCCCGTTGCTTATATGGTATGCTAAATGTAGTTAAGTACTAAAAAAACGGCATACATTCTGGCAATGTATCTGCCATGTCAGAACTGTATCCAAAAAAGATTTCTATAGCGTCCCATATGCTCGTCTCCTTCTCGGTTCTTGTAACTGGGGCATTCGTGGAAGCGTAGATTCTTCATCATCGAGCTTACGTCATTACGCCAGTCGTAAATTACCTCGCACCTTTCTGTCAGCATATAGACCAATTGTCACGCCCTGGTTAACCATTTAAGGGTAGCAGAGTGCTTTAAGGACGGCATCATGCCTTAATGCATCATGCCTTGGTCGTCATGATACATGAATGCAGCCCTGGCGAGTGACTCGCCAGTGCTGCATTCAAGCATCATGACGACCCTTTGGGGTTGGTAAACTCCTGAAGGGTCGGCATGATGCACTAATGCAGCACGGCGAGTTGTGCATCATAACGACAAATGTCATCGTTAAGCGACGTGCACACTCTGGGTTTGCTACACTCCGCATGGGTCGGCATGATGCACAACCAGTAACGCAGTACATTTGTATCGGCAAGTACCGCACATCGCTGAGGCATAACGATGTATAAGAGTGCTGCATGAATATGTAGTAGCACCCAAGCTTTCAGTTTCAGCTGCTTGCGATCCCTCAGCTTCTGAAAGTCGCCTTGGAAACCGTGAATTAGCATGAATAAAAATCTTGAATCTCGAATCTTGATTCCTCGCAGGCAGTATACATGGTTCTGTCATGGACTGCTTAACCCTTTAAGGACAGATGTCGCTAATAAATGACATTTGTTTTTTATGATGCACCAATGCAACCCTGGCGAATAACTCGCCGGTGCTGCATTGGTGCATCATGCCGACCCTTCAGGAGTGTCTCAATCCCATAGGGTCGGCATGATGCTTGAATACAGCACTGGCAAGTTACTCGCCAGGGCTGCATTCATGCATCATGACGACCAAGGGCATGATGCATTAAGGTATCATGCCATTATCCATAGGACTCTCACAAACCGCACCTGGGGTCTGAGTTTTGACTATCTGCATTGTAATATACTTGTGGTAGAATTGTGTATAAGAGCCCCACCTGGAGTCTGATCGACTCTCATACAAGCCGAGGCCTACTGTCGTCGAACCTTATAAGGCTTATTTCGCTGGGTATATATACTTTCGCTATATTCGCGGAAATCGGAAATTAAAAATCAGTGAAATTCTTGTGTCCTACGATTCTTGTAACACACGCAAATTTATCTTTTGTGCCACTTCTGCGAAAATGTATACTTGTGACATGAATCTAAATAAAGACGTCTATGCCCGTGAATATGAATACCTCCGCAGTATTCGCCCTCTTACGATTACCATTACACGCCCTGCCTCAGCCCCTTCCGGGAAAAATCTTGTTTAATTTCACATTCAATTATCTGTCACTGAATGAAAAATGTGTTTTTTCCAAACATATCCTACTTTCTATCAGATCAGCTAACTAGCTGCCTGCCTACCTATACTAGCCTGTTTCCGGCAGGATTTCGCACCGTCTGCCCTGTAACGGATACGCCTACTTTGGCTTTATTACCTGTCCCAAGTCCCCACGCACGGTCACCGTGATCCATGCTTCCTCAAGGCCAGGAGCAGCAGGCTTCCACAGAATGAGAGCTAGGTATATTTATCCTCTATTATAGAAGGATGCCCCTCCTGCCTGCCTGCCTGCCTGCAGCAACTAGCGGGAGGCGGCCACACTAGACCGGAAGTGGTGGTTGTCAGTGGTGCCCTCTGCAGGCAGCTATTGTTGTGTTACCATGGCTACAAGGGCCGCCTTTTTTTTTTTGAAGTATATTTATTTGGATCTAATCGGCTTTGTAGGCCAAAAACTAGCTCGGGCGCATTGCCCTTCTGCCGCTAGCACCCCTGACTGTTACATTTTTCTTTTAGCGGTCTTATATATGATATGCTATGACTCCAATGCTATTCCATATGCCAACAATTCTTGAAAGTATTGTAAAAAACTATACAATCACATAATAGTAGGTAGACAAAGTGGCGATGAGATGAGATGAGATGAGTATCGAAGGTATGTTATATGATGAATTATACAGCATTTATAAAACAATTAGGATAGTCCTTTTCAATAGCTAATTTAAACTTCCAAAGTGTCTCAATCATGGTGTACGTAGGTTTGAGGTTATTCCACCTAGATATGGCTCTGTACATGCAGCTTCTTATAACAATAGGCTTTAATGATCTTAGCACCTTCAGTCTTTTTCCTTGGTGGAACCTTGTGGCAATAGCCCTCGTATCCAAATATTGGTCACACTGAGCCAGTGTAAAGGCATAATACAATAAGTGTTTGTCCCTTCTACTAATAAGCCAATCACATTCACTTTTTTTATGCAACTGAATCGTGTTCATAGCCGGTTTTTTTTCTAATTTAACTTTATATACTGTACGTAAGCCCTTATTCTGTAAGCCCTGTATTTCTTCAGATTCCCCTTTATTTTCCCTATCCCATATAAAATCAGCGTAATCTAAAGTGGGTAGTACCATTGAAGTGTATATAGTTAAAGCAGTGTCACAGTCTGTGTGATGTCGAATTTTGCCCAATTGTTTCAATTTATGTCGGCTATTAGCGAGTACATTTTTTCTATGTTCCAAGAATTTAAGACCAGTATCAAGGGTTACACCGAGGTAAGGGAACGATTCAACTTTTTCTAAAATAACATTATTAAGGGTTAAAACAGGATTTAAATTCCTAAAGTTATTATAGTACATCCACTTTGTTTTTTTCTCATTAACCGTGAGGCTATTCCTCTTACACCATACGGCTAGTGCATTTAGGCATGATTGCATTTTCTCAGGAGAATGCACAGAAATGACCGCATCATCTGCGTAAAGAGTTATGTCAAAATTATCAATATCAGGTAAAGAATTAATGTAAATAGAGAATAATACAGGGCCACAGACTGAACCCTGTGGTACCCCATATGTTACATGCTTAAAGGAAGAGACACAGTCATTTGCTACCGTACATTGAGTCCTATCAGTCAGGTAGCTACTAAACCACCTACATGTCCTTTCGCTAAGACCAAAACCTGCAAGTTTTTTTAATAGAATAGAGTGGGAAACGGTATCAAAAGCTTTCTTATAGTCCAGGTAGAGAGATAGGGTTGATTTATTATTAATTATGTTCTCTATTATATTATTAAGATGTGCTGTTATAGCTGTAATGGTCGAATGGCCAGATCTGTATCCATGTTGGAATTTTGTGAGGAGTCCGTGAGTCTCCATATATTTTTGTAATCTAGAGCATATAATTTTTTCATATAGTTTACCAGGGAGGGGGAGGAGACTAATTGGTCTCAAGTCACTTACATTTAATGAATTACTTTTCTTGGGGATGGGAACAACCGTTGCAGATTTCCAGTCTTTCGGGAAGTGACACGCGCTCAAACATCTATTGTACATTTGCATGATTATGTCTGGTATGCTTAGGAAGGCATCTTTTAATACATACGACTTAATGTGCTTAATACTTGATGGCTTATTATCCTTAATGGATTTTATAAGCTTAATCGTTTCTATATAGCTTAATGGATGCAACAGATCGGTGGAGTACAGAGGAACATTCGCTGGATTTCTATAATGTGTATGTGAGTCAATAGGTGGCAGCACCGCTGCAAGCTTCTGACCCACCTCAGCAAAGAACGTATTAATAAAATCACAGCATTCATTTGTAGGTACAGGCTGGTTGGTTAGGCCATTCTTTAGTTTCAAAAAGGTTGACTTAGTCTTAACAGGTAACAGTTTTCTTATCCCCTCCCAAAATTTGGCTGGATCATTTTTCCTATTTAATAATAAGGTGTCTATTTTTTCTTTTCTACTATAATAAATTAGGCTTTCTACCCTATTTCTATAGAAATCTGCAATACGACGGTCATCCACATCATTAGTACGCCTCGCATCCCTATATAATGTGTCTCTGTATTGCATTTCTTGTATGATTGCTGGTGTTAACCACTCGGGTGTATATACCGGTAGAACAAGGGTTCTTATGGGGCATATTGTATCAAGACATGCCCGTATCACAGATATCACTTTGTTCCAAAAGGCATCAGGATTTTCAATTATAACAATGTCATCCCATTTAACGTCAAGTAACATATTTTTAAAAGCAAGCATGTCATAGTTCTTGTAGGAACGCGCTTTGACCACTTTTTTCTTTATCTTAGTGCGTTCACATTTAATAAGAATAAAAACAGGCGTGTGATCTGCAATATGGTAATCAATAGTACCGAATTCACATACGTTGTGTATGCGTTCATTAATATATATATGATCTAGAAGGGTACCTGAGGCTGGTCTAGTTATTTCATTAATTAATTGGCACATATCATTATTAGTACAGAACTGTGAAACCTCAGAGTCCTCAATATCTTTGCGCGACAATAAGTCGATATTAAAATCACCTATACATAGGATTTTTCTGTTTCTAGTGACAGTTGACTTTAACTCTGTTAACTTCTTGTATAAAGACTGCAGGCTGTTTTTATCCCTTTTAGGTGGTCTATAACAAACGTATATTTTATATTTAATCTTACCTATTTCAATATCTACACACAATATCTCATAGTCAGAGGTTATACAACTTGAGGCCTCATCTAGTGTGGCAGTATATGTGTCCCTCATATATAGCATTAAACCACCTGCCGTTTTGTCTAAGACTGGGTATCTATCCAGCCGGAAGAATTGGTAGCCTGGTAGAGACATCATGTTATCAGAAATAGTAGGATTTAGCCATGACTCGACAACACCAGTTATATCAGTATGAGAAATAAACTTTTTAATATTAACCCTTTTAGGATATGCCGATCTAGCGTTAATACAAGTAAACAGGAGACCTTTGGCTATACATATGTTATGTAGAAATACCATTGAGAATTGACTGACAAGGTCTGGGGTATATATTGGTGAGGTGAAATGAGGGTGATTTATGTAGGTGATCGAATCTTATACTACCCGGTATCATGGCTATGGCAGGCAAAGAGAAGCAATGCGCCCCAGCATATCACAAAGTTCGCATTTAAAAAAGGGGAAAAAATCAGACTAGAAAGACAATTAAAAAAATTAAATTAAACGTGATATGTGTACAATTGCATGTTAAATAACTTTTTTTGACATATTATCTTATATTGACCTTCAGGAAAAGACATCTTTTCATAGAGAGAAAATATAGTATACATCCACACGGCACTCTGTCTGGCTCTCAGCTGATCAGTTATGTAATCGTTTACATGCACTGGGTCAGCACTTGCTCTGGGGGACTGCCCGCTGTACGCTTCTAATAATATACATGGGTATTTATAGATCTAATGATTACATAGCAGGATGTTGACCCTATTCCCTGATTGTACTGTGTTTACATATATATGTTCTAGACATTCTACCTATTGTATAGAGCCATAGCGCGTAGCATGGTATGTATTTACTTAGTAGGGGTTTTTTTACCGGATAAGAAACCTTTAATTCTGTCCTGCAACTGGTGGCTACTGTCTTTGCTCTTTTTGTGTGGATCGACTTTGCTCATCTTTTTCACCACCTTGGTGTGTGAGCCACCATCTTCAGCCCTGGAGGAGGTTTGAATGCTACTGCTCTGAGTTAAGCTGGTACTGGCAATCTGTGTCCTTGGGGGGGTGATGACATGGGGAGACAGGGAGGTCAATTTGAAGGGTATACCCCCTCCCGACCTATAACCCGCAGCGGCTTGTGCATAAGCCGATGTAGCGGATTTTGCTATCATATTGATCAAGTCCTCATCGAGTCTCGCATCCTGCGGTGGTACAGTTCTGGGTGGGAGGGGTGCTTGCTTTTTGGCAGTGGTGATGGTAGAAGCATCAGTGACGGGGGTCTGCACGCTGGTGGTTGGAGTTGTTACTTGCACTGCTGCTGCTACAGTCGCGGGAGCAGGAGGCTGCTCAGGTACCTGTGGTGTTGCTGTCTTAACTTCTGTATCATCTCGGCTGGCTGGTTGCTGCTGAGGGGCAGTGGGAGTGGGGGGGGGGGCGTTCTGCTTTTTCGCTGCGGGGTTTTCAATGCCAAACAGGTCCTTACGCACCTCCATGAGTATGTACCCCCCCCTGTTCTTTCCTCTCCATGTGCCTTTTTCTAGAGCCTTGCTCTGAATACCCGCACCTATGCCCCAGTGCCTCGATCCTGTAGTCTCTAGTAGAAGCCTGGTCTGAGTAGCTCTCAGAATCTCCCTGAGCTCCTCATTCTGGACGTATTTGGCTACGTTGAGTTCTTTTAGATAGTTCTCATCATGGTTTCGCCACTCTGGTGAGTCGATGGTCTTTGCTATCTTCATGGCTCTCATGGCCGTGAATGAGTCCATGATTTCACCAGCTTTTTCTTTTTTCCTTGCAAACAGAGCCTTTTTATGTGAGAGACCTTGTTCCACCGAGCTGTAGGTGTACCCCTCATATTCGACCTTGCAGGGGAAGAAATTACTAAGGGGCGCCAAATTGGAGTTGTATGCCACGTAGTGATCTGTAACAAGTGTTCTTGCGTTTGCAAGTTGAAGCTGCTCAGGTAGGTCTTTCAGGTTGGTATGTGGGTAGTATCTACCTTTGAACAGGACCCCTCGTCCTCTCTGTTTCACCTCCAGACCCGCTCCTTCTGCCAGCTTTACTACCGTCGAGATTTCAGCCTTCTGACGCCTGATCACCTGGTTTGTGTCTTCACTAAGATACACACTTCCATGCTCAGTGCCATGTAAGGATTTCTTGTTCGACATTATCCTATCTCTAGTTGACGCTTTTAGGAAGACTACCATGATGGATCGTCTGGGTGAGGTGGGAGGGCCCTGCCTGTAGGCGTAATCAATTTCATACATGTCCAAGTCTTTTTCCACTTTTTTTAAGAGACTATATGATACCTCTTCTGTGTTTTCACCTTGTACAAAGGGCATGCCCTCAATAATCAAATTCTTACGCCTTGATTGTTGGTCCTGTATAGCGAGTGTCACCCCTAGCTCCTCTATGTCCAGAGTATTAACACGAACCTGTCTCTCGGTGTGTGTCAATCTGGCCCGCAGCGCTTTGACTTCAGTCTCCAGCTCACCCTTTTCTTTCTTAATGCTGGCAATGGCTGTATGTGCAAATTCCACCGACTCAGTCGCTGCCTCCTGTTCCTTCAGTAGATAGGTGATAGCTTGGCCGACTTTGGCTCCACTCACCTCCCCGGTGTTTGAACGCAATACCTTAGGTTCCTTGGACAGGTCAGCCAGTAGAGTGGTCAACGCGTCACGGTCCATAGCCTCCGCCATGTTGTTGTTGTGTACAGGGCTCGCCGGTGGTCAATATACCAATTTCGCTCTCAAATCGTTATTATTGAGCTGGTTGTTTGCCTTTTACTCCATATGTGATCACAAGAAGTTCATGCAGTCCTCTGCTGAAGCTGAAAATCCTCCTGTGCTTTTAACACCGATGAGAAGTAAAAATACCGGGGACGCCGCGCACACACGTTCACTCCTGTTTGGATGCCATAGTCCTTGAGCAGCAGCTGCCCCCCCCCCCCCCCCACCCCTCAGCATGGCAGCTGGGAGCAGCTTGGTTATACTACCTGCAGTCTTTCTGCTCCACCCACCTGTAGTAGTCCCAGGGTCCCAGGCTGTGGATGGTGCTGCTGGTGCTGAACATGGGGTAAAGAGTAAGGGAAATTAGACATACACATGGTCTTCTAGCATTTACAATTTTTTTTAGATTTAACAAAGTACCCTATTGTAAAAATCCTAATAACCATAGTTTGCAATAATCATATATGCAGATGTCAATTGATTGCATGCTGAGATCATGAGATATTCCGGGATTCGGTGTACCATCATCTGCATATATTTTATAAAATTCTAAAGATTTAAAAACTCAAATTACCTGCGACTGTCATCATTTTGTGGAGTGTTTCCATTGTGTGTTTCGATGTCGCGACATTGACCGGAGGAGGTGAAGCTACAATGCTGATGCAGGGGACAGTACTGAGCAAGTCTACACCAGGTAGTGCAGGGCAGCAGCAGTACAGTTACTCTCGTTCCCAAATCCTTCCGAAGGAAGGCTCTGGTAACTGCCAAATGTTGGGATTTTGCTGGGTCTGGGCAACCCCTACTGGTAGCTTGGAACCAGCGAACAGGAACAGGAAATGAAACCAGAAAGGCTGATGGTAAAACTACCTAAAAATACCATCATACATTCTGGTTCCTACCCAATGGTTCCAGCCTACCAGCAGGGGTTGCCCAGACCCAGCAAAATCCAAAGTTCAAGGTCATTTGGCTGTTACCAGAACCTTCCTTCGGAAGGGAACGAGAGTACAGTACAGTAGCCTAACCACCCCACCCCTCACCCTGGAGGCCGCTTTACTCTCAAGTACAAAAACCCACAGCCAATACTCACCGCAGCCCGGCCAGCCCACCACCACCGACACCTACCTAGTTTTTACTCGTTTTACACCGCCCGACCGACATCTCTTACCTCGTAGCCGCTCTGTACTTGAGATCACCAATTTAGACGAGGGACGACCACCTCCACCATTACTGTAGTGGTGTGGTGTCGACCTAATTTTTTCCTTGACAAAACCTCCTACGCTTTATAGATAGTGCTACCGGAAAACCTCATGTAGGAGCTTAATCCGCATAAGCCGTGCCCTGAGTTTGTAGATGTCTTCTAAGTAAGCTGCACAGGGGGTCTGATTATGGTGACTCAAGTATTGGGAGTAGGCCTGGGGTAGACCGCCCATGAGATGACTAACTGGTATGTTGGTACCATGAGTAGACAGGTATGTCTCAATCAGGGTGCCATTAATCATGGGGCAAATATTCCACAGGGCCTTATAGACATGGGGGCCGATCGTCCTCAGGGCCAATTGTCATAAGGCCTATTGTCTACAGGGCTCCTGCTGATGATCCATGTACCGGTCTACTCAAGGTACCAACAGACCAGCTAGTCATCTCATGGGCGGTCTACCCTACAGTTCTTGGACCCGTGTATAAGCTGCACCAAATTAAAGAAGGCACAGCTTGTACACGAGGCCTTACGGTAAGGGATGGGGGAGGCTGGGGGGTGTGGAGAGAAGAAAAAAACGCTGTCCTTCCCTTGGCTGAAATCAGGGTCACCCTAGGCTTATACTACAGAGTATACTCTCACCTAACAATAAGGGCTATTGAAGAAGTAAGTTTTGAAGTCAAGGCAATGTTCGTCGGTAGAATTATCTATATGCTGTATACTGAAGAAAGGTCATGTTCAGTGAGTGTGGAATTTATTGCGCAGAAACGATGGCGTGCCCTTGTGCTGGGGCTGGGGCTCAGGTTATGAAACTGTAGCTGAAAAGGCACGTTACAGCGTGGTATTGTCTGATGGTGAGGTTCAGTGTCATAATGCGGCGAGCTATTCCTGGCTGATCCTTTCCACAGGGCATGCGGCACGGTATAGGTGATTAATTAACGCTATCAGGACGGCATGTCGCTAAAAGATTATATTTGTCGTCATTATGCACCAGTAATGCAGCCCCGGCGAGTAACTCGCCGGTGCTGCATTGGTGCATCATGATGACCCTTTGGGAGTGTCTCCACCCCATAGAGTAGGCATGATGCTTGAATGCAGCCCTGGTGAGTTACTCACCAGGGCTGTATTAATGCATGATGACGAACAATAATGCATTAACATATCATGCCATCCTTAAAGGGTTCATTACAGCAGGTATGAAACTGTCAGGTATTGCAGAATTGAGTCAGGTTCAACATGCGATGGTAATACTTTCCACTGCTAGCCCAAAGAAAGCATCTGTACCACAAGGATTCGAACCCGCATAGCTTTGGCTCTGTAGATACCAAATCTTTTCACAAATATTTGTAAATACATTTATATTTGATCCTGGTAACGAGTTTCACAACAGTGTTTGGCCACGAGGTAGCCACTGAACCAGTCGCTGAGCGAGGGGCAACGCCATTCCTCAATCGTTTACTTTTAATGTATTCCATACAAATTGTATCATTATGCTTCAAGCATATTCATAAACAACCATAAAGTATAGGATGATACCCTCAGGGTAGTAATATACATCGAATACAAATTAATACATACATAAAGTGAACCTAATACATAGAAATGAGTATGATATTAATGACATAAATTATACTTTTACGTTACAGGTATATACATTGTGCCTCTACATGGGTATCCGAACTTTTGACCATGTCGGCGTGTCCATTTTTAGCAAAAGAGGCATGTCGTCGTGTCGATTTTCAGCTATATAAGAACTTAGAGAAAAATTCCTGTGAGTCGATTTATAATCCCATTTTCTCTGTGTCCATCGAATTTTAAAAGGGCCGCGTCGAATTTTAAAAGGGCCATGTCCCCGTGTCGCACGTGTCGAATTTTACCCATGTAGAGGCACTACATTTACAGTCTCTAGACAAGGTGCAATAGTGAGAGTGTACACAATACGTGTAAGGGGAGCAGAGTAAAAGGAGCTGAGGTTTGAGGTGAGGAGCAGGGGTTGGCTTCAGGATCTGCAGTAAGATGTGAAGGTAGATATTACATGGAGCCAGCTTCACAGTGAGGCCCCTGGGGAGGTCTAACCCTGAGTGCTGTAGGGTCAGTGCTACTCAGGCTACAGAAATCCTGCCTGCTGTACCCCCTCCCATAACCAGGGAAGGGTCCTGCTGGTGTCCACAACCAGGGAAGGGTCCTACTCAGGCTACAGAAACCCTGCCTGTACCCCTCCCACAGCCAGGGAAGGGTCCTACTCAGGCTACAGAAACCCTGCCTGTACCCCTCCCACAGCCAGGGAAGGGTCCTACTCAGGCTACAGAAACCCTGCCTGTACCCCTCCCACAGCCAGGGAAGGGTCCCACTCAGGCTACAGAAACCCTGCCTGGTCCCATCCCACAGCCAGGAAAGGGTCCTGCTGGTGGCCTTCCTGCTGGTGTAACGGTCCTGGTGGCATACTCAATCTGGGACCTACTGGCGAGGCCGACAAAGGGCTTCCCTAATGCGCTCACAGCTGGACAGGATGAGCCTTTGGAAAATTAGCAGGGCAATGAAACATATCTTCAAGGGTTTCCACTGTGAGTTATTGACCCAGGGACTGGGTCTCTGTGAGACGGTTTTCCTACAAAAAACGTAGATTGGTCAGCTGACTTTGAAAATTCACCCTGCTTTTGTTTTTTGGTATTTCTCTCCCAAAAAAAGCTTATACACATCTCGGGAACTATCTTTCTCTTCTTGTTTTTCCCAAAATTTCCGAACAATTTTTTTTCCTAGTGAAAAAAGACAAATAAAAAATGTCAGAAACAACCCAAAAAACATGTCTCTGTGAACTAATGCTGAAGATAGGCCAGTGACCTTGAATCCTGACTTTAAAAGAGTCACGTTCACACAGACTTCCTATACCTGCAATGGTTAAGAGCAGGTGAGACGTTTTTATGAGACGCTTTTGAGCTGAAATTAAAGGTACACACAGAATAATTAAGGACCTTTCATTTGATGTGTAGTATAAGGCCCTGGTGGGATAGGTTGTGTATGGGAGGTCTGTCATGGAGGTCTGTCATGTCATGGAGGTCCGTCATGGAGGTCCGTCATGTCATGGAGGTCCGTCATGGAGGTCCGTCATGGAGGTCCATCATGGAAGTCCCTGGGTCACTTGTGATGTATATCACACAATCCATCTTTATAAGACTGGTGGTAAATGTGGTAACCAGGAGGATGCATAGTTTATTGATGGTGCCCGTAAATGATACTCAAGTTAGCTGTTTTAATTGATATTATCAATGTAGACCATAATGACCTCACATTTGGGGGGCTTTCCAGCAGGTCCCAGATCGAGTATACCACAACTGGTCAAGATTCCGGTGGTGCCACAACATGGTCAGGGTCCTGGTGGTGCCACAACTGGGTCAGGGTCCTGGTGGTGCCACAACTGGGTCAGGGTCCTGGCCCTGGTGGTGCCACAACTGGGTCAAGGTCCTGGTGGTGCCACAACCAGGTCAAGGCCCTGGTGGTGCCACAACTGGGTCAAGGTCCTGGTGGTACCACAACTGGGTCAAGGTCCTGGTGGTGCCACAACTGGGTCAGGGTCCTGGTGGTGCCACAACTGGGTCAAGGCCCTGGTGGTGCCACAACTGGGTTAAGGCCCTGGTGGTGCCACAACTGGGTCAGGGTCCTGGTGGTGCCACAACTGGGTCAAGGCCCTGGTGGTGCCACAACTGGGTCAAGGTCCTGGTGGTGCCACAACTGGGTCAGGGTCCTGGTGGTGCCACAACTGGGTCAGGGTTCTGGTGGTGCCACAACTAGGTCAGGTGGGACTACTGTCTTTCCCTGGAATCCCTACTGGTAGGTTGGAACCAGTGAACAGGAACCAGAATGTATGATGAGTTCTCCCATCATATGTTCTGGTTCCACTCCTGATTCCTGTGCGCTGGTTCTCAGCTAACCACAGGTATTGCCTGAACCCAGCAAAATTCAGGTCTAAGGTATTAGTGGTTGTTACCAGAGCCTTCCTTCGGAGGGATATGGGAACAAGAGTATCGGTACCAGACAGAGCCCGGTGCAATCCAGACTAGCCACGGCCAGCGTCTATCCTACGAGTTGGATAGCCTGGGAGCAGGCTGTCATTCTATCCCAATACACGTCTTATAATTACTTCTTTCAAGTATAGGTGTTAATTACAGAGTAGCCCCCAGCTACTTTTACCCCCCCCCCCCCCCCCCCCCCCGGACCTTTCGAATACACACCCTTGATCTCTCCAATACACATACTTCTGTGTTACCAGAGTGGCGCAAAAGTGAAATGCAGCCCTGCTTCCAGCCCATACGATAGGATTGTGCTGGGAGTTTGGGGACTGAGTCCAGACCTTCCACCAGAGCAGCAGAGGCTGAGTGAGGGGTGCCTTACCCTAGCCTGGCGGTGAGTGAGTGGGCAGCAATGAGATGGGTGATAAGAGAGGGGCAGGCGACAGGCATTCAGGCAGGGCGGCGAGTGAGAACACAGGGCCGGGGGAGGAGGGATCCAGGGCTTGAAGAGAACCAGGCCAGCTTGGTTAGGGTTGGGGCTGGGGGGGGGGGGGGCGGGTTGTGGTCTGAGTGTGGCAAAGACATCAGTGCTGTCAGGCCTGGGTTGTGGGGGCTGTGGGGCTGAAGCAGAGCTCAGCGGGGAATGTAGGGTTTAGATGTGGTATGGTTCCAGTCCCACCTGCTCCTGACAACCATATATTCACGCCTGTGTCTTAAACCCCGACTGGCCTTACATATAGGGCGGAGTACCTGTCCCGGCCCCACTCCAACTGCCGCTGGAGGGGTACCGAGATCTGCGCCTTTAAACCCCGACTGCCCTTATATAGGGCTGAGTACCTGTCCCGGCTCCACTCCAACTGCCTGCCGCTTGAGGGGTACCGAGAATTGCGCCTTTGATTAACAACAAGGTTGCTGCTAATTGCACCAAATGAAACGTCCTATAGCTGCTGTGCCCACCTGCTGATTGCATTAGTATGGGTTCTATTCTGGTACAGGTAGAGGGCTAGCATTCATTATGCGGAAAGAATGCAATAAGCGCAATCCCCGCTAGTATTACTAGTATTCATATCATTAGTACTCATATGATACAAATTCCGCAGGAAACACGCTTAGTGTACACGCTTAATGTTAATTTTATCATACCAAGTTAGATCTGGTATTGGTTTTGACGTTCAGAGAAATGGAAGAAGTATGTATGTGACAGAATGATTGGAAATAGCATGACGTCATCTGTGGACGGATAAATGAGTGCATTGCTAATATCTAATACTATAGATATCTAACAGTAGTAATAATCATGCCAAGTCCCCATTTGTTATAAAATGCCTCTCAGGGCAACAACCTGACGGTGTGCTTTATACAGCAATAATTAGCCAACATTGTCCATTTATTGGATTTTCTGAATTATCATTGGCTTGATTACATTGATTCTGAGAAGCGATGTATTACTATATACTCTTTTACGTACACACAGTAGTAACTAATGAACATTAATATTTCTCATTCCATAGTGACTTTGCAAACCGTGCTGAATTTATTACATGTATATTTTAGCGTTTACGTAATGGTCAAATTCTGTAAGGGCTTATTGTTCTCCCCTTCAGTTGCTGAAGGGAAGACCACGTGAACTTGTGATTATGGCAATAAAAACACAAAGCTCTCGCGCTGAACCATTAGCATAACGGATATCAATACAGTCAACCCTCACAATATACCTCGAACATTTAATTACAATAATATAATGCATTGTTATATGAACAAAGGTGGCATAAGGGCATGCATTTTACACTTTATACATAGACATTGGCATGAGCCAGGCTAGAGTCTGGTTAATGATTTATGTAGCACTGAGTCAACTCATAGTAAATTATTCCCAGAATCGTGCTGAAAGGAATCGGTATAGCAGTAGTCTGGACAGGTAATCGATGGCACTGCAAACAAAAGGTTCTTGACAAGTTTAGAGTGAGAGAAGAATGAGGAAAGAGACATTGTATCATATCTCTAGCTAGATATGAACAATGTACCTTGACCAGGTACATGGTTAGTGGTGGGGGGGGGGGGGGGTTGGCTCAGGCAGTACTACAATGTACGTACTGTATGTCTCTCATGAGTAAGATGACTCAGTGGGGCTTGCTGACTGTAAACAGTATTTCAAACTGGCAGGAACTAATGGTAATTATATGAGTTATAGTGTTGTACTCATCATGGAGAATGTAGCTATGTGGGTCAACATTGAGTAGTAGCTACACCGATGGCTGGGGGGGGGAGGGTACTCTCCCATGTATTGGATAACCACTGCAGCATGAGCGGTGGTGGTTAATTTCCATTAGATCCTGAAAAGGGGAGGCGGCCAGATGTCCTTAAAACCCTGATAAGTAGGGCAGTCAAAATTATAACCTTAAACTGGGTGTTTTCTTCTGCAAAAAAATGAGAATTTCTACTAAGTTGTAGATTACAATAGTCCACAGAGTAGCCCTTGACATAGTCTGCCCTGAAATACAGGGGCAGTGGTTGGGGTGGGGTAGTCCATGTAGGCACACAGCTTTTCCATAAAAACATAGGGCGGTCAAATCTCCCAACCTAAGTGGGGCGGTAGGACAGCAGTTGTTGTCTACCCTCAAAGACTCAGTGCCCACCCCGGGAGTCAGAAGCAGGTTCTTCCCCCACCACAGGACATACCGTATTCGACGTAATAACCGCCCTGGGCGCTTAAAAGATTATTTTGAGTTGAAAAATCAGCCCCAAATATCCATTCTAATAATGACCACCTCAGTAGGCTCTACAGTGCTTCTACTCGCCTTCACACCTGGCTTGGCCTTAACACCTGGTGTGAAGGTGTGAAGTGTTACATGTCACACAAGGTGTGAAACACAGTAACAAAATCGGACAAACATCTTTAAAAAATCTGAAAAAGGGGGGGCGCTTATTAGGGGGAGGGCGCTTATTAGGGGGAGGGCGCTTATTAGGGGGAGGGCGCTTATTAGGTCGAATACGGTATACACATGTACAGTGCTGAAGGCACACCTCATTACAGTAATAGGGACTCGTGTTAGCCACTAGGTGTGATAAGCCGACCAAGTACTGCCATCAGTATTGGGGAGAATCAACCACCCGACAATGGGATCTACAGCGAGCGGTGAGGACGGCTTAGGGAGGGGGAGATAGCCCGTAAGGAGGGGGTGGAGGAGGCCAGCCAAGGACAGCGGCCGAGCAGATAGTAATGAAGGGCATGCAGGAAGGGGGAGGGAGGCGATAGCAGCAGCCTCTGCTGAGGAGCATCCTCTAGAATCACATAGCCTGCCCGCGCAGCCCTATGTAAAACCCTTTAAGGACGGCATGTCGCTAAAAGATGACATTTGTCGCCATGATGCACCAATGTAGCCCTATCGAGTAACTCGCCAGCGCTGCATTGGTGCGTCATGCTGACCTTTGGGATTGGCTCAATCCCATAGGGTTGGCATGATGCTTGAATGCAGTGCTGGTGAGTTACCTGCTACACGTCAGTGCTGCATTCAAACATCATGACTACCAAGGCATGATGCATCAAGGCACTATGCCGTCCTTAAAGTGTTAAGAGATAGATGGGACGGGGTGGATGTGTGGCTGGGAATGAGGGCACGTCATGTGAGTGCAGAGAAGTCATAATTCCGTCTTACCTTCCTCCATGACCTGCTCAGTGCACAGCTGTGGTCCCCTACAGCACTGCTCGGTCTACATACCGTATTTCCCCGTTTATAAGTCCGGCCCCGAATATAAGCCTGCCCCGTTTATAAGCACTAGGTTTAATATTAGCCGGGGCCCAAATATTAGCCCGGTAACGAATTAATAATCTAATTGGAGAATTCACATAATTCTTGCGGTTATACACAGTTAAATTTATAAACTATAGAAATATTTATAAAGGTAATCAGCTTATGGTTTGATGAAGTTTTCGAGATTTATTCAAAGATATTATTGAAAAGTACTGAATTAATCAGAAAACATGACAGTATGTCAGAGAAATTGACCTTGCAAAATATTATAAGCCTGCCCCGGTTTATAAGCCGACCCCGTGGGGCACTTACATGTGACGATACTATATGCGACCCTTAAAGGTTTGATAGCACGCCTTCCATGTAGTAGTTATAGGACGGGTACCAAGCTGTACGCGAAATACAGTGAAGGGATCCTTACAACCCTACAGCTTGGTACAAGGCCTATAACGTTTTAATACCACTAGCTGTATGCAGTATACAAGAGGTGTGAAATGCTTTGTTCTCCGTGCCCGCTGTGGTATAATAAAAGATGCTAATCCCAGTGAGCAGGTACCTGATTGATTGATGATGATTGATTGATTCATTTTGAAGCCCCTACTGAAGGGACAGGTACACAATACCATTGTAGGCTGTGCTAAGGGGGGAGGTGATGGTCATCGAATCTATGTGGTGAGTGAAGGTAGAAAGCATGCCCCTACACAGGGGCGTGGCAACCGGGGGGGACATGTCCCCCCCACTTTTGACCAACCCCAAAAAAGGTCAAACCGAAAAGGTCAGGTAAAAATGAGGCAAAAAGGGTCAAAATACCCCTCAGTCCCCCCTACTTTGAAACTGCCTGCCACGCCCCTGCTACACTTTTACCGAGGCAATGGTTCTTTTACATGCAACAATACACAGGCATAGTGTGAGATGGACAGGCCTTTGGTATGCTGTATGTCAACCACAGCAGGGGGGAGTTCGGATACCTGTGCACTTCCTTCTTTGTGTTATTCACCGAGCGGTTCTGACCTGCCACAACTAGTTTATATTACAAAGTAACCCGCCATCCAGACGTGTTTAATTATATCCACGATTGACAGCTGCTTATTCAAAACCCGGCACGCGTTCTTTCCTGTGCACATGTAAATCATACATATAAGCTGCAAATTGAGTGGAGACTCAAAAATATGTTTATACATACAAGACATATGTTTCCTTTTTCTATGGGATGTTTATTAGCGGTTGCTATATTAAAAAATGTTATTGTCGATAAAATCCTTCATAGAAAAACGGAAATAGATTGCAGACTATACAATGCTTATGCTAAAATCAAAATAACCGATTAAAAGTAGACCCTTCCCAGAAATTTAAAAAAAAAAGATGTGAGTGTGGTGGAGGGGGTGTGGAGTCATGTTTTTGTCCACATGCTACAAAGTGTCCACCCCATTATCAAACTCTATGTAGGAACTTGATTCTTGAAATTTGCATGTTCCATCATCAATTTAAATAGTACATTAAAAAATATATCATTAGATGACCGAATCTCCCAGCCTGGTGATACATGAAATAAGATATAGCCTACAATTATGCAATGATAAACTGTAACTGGGTGGACCCTAAAGTTGCCTGCATGGTGAAAACATCAATGTAGCAAAGAAATTGTACTGCAAGTGAAAACACAATTCATTTTAACAGCACCAACTGGTGTCTTTCCCTAAACCCCCAGTGCCCCTATATATAGAGCTGAGTACCTGTCCCGACTGCACTCTGATTGTTGCTGGACGTGCAGTAAGATCTGCGGGTTTAACCTGTGTGGACCCTGTAGACACTTTGTTGCCTGTGGACAAAATGTGGCTCCACTGGGCGGCGGTGAGGAGAACTTAGTGGTGAGAACACAGGTAGGCCTACACTGTACTGACGTTAATAATTCACTCATCATAAATAAGGGAGACTAGTTATTCCAGACTCCTCCTGAATCTAGCTCAAAGTATCCCAAGGTCAAGTTCCCGCATACGTCTGAAATGTCTATGAAGTTTCTCTTTGAATGTCTCTGTACATGCCATGGGGGGAAGGGATGGTGAGCAGTGGGGGGGGGGGGATCGGGGGCAGGGCATGGGGGGGGGGGGGGTGGTGAGGCATAGGCGCGGGGGGGGGGGGGAAGGGATGAAAGAGATATGTGTAAAATATTGGATCAGGAGCTGTAGAATTCATACCTACATCAACCCCTTAGTTTTCTCAGTTATGTCAGAGTTTTTTTTAGCCACCAAAGGATCTCTTGTGATTGTCCAGATTCCATGAAATATCTTAAATACTTATGTAGAAGGGGGTCTTTGCTACTGCAGGTATGAGCCACCCTACCCCAACTCCAGCTGAACATGTACAAGAACAAAAAATAACAACCAAATGTCCTACCATACCATAGGTCAATTGCATTGAAAATCAATGACTTGGCAAGTTTAAGGGCATCCCCAAAAAGCATCAGGATGCACCATTTATTTGGCTTCCACCATTTTTTAAGTTTTCCCAGGGGGCATCCCGCCAGACCCTTGTACTCTAAGTGTTACAGCACCTCAGTCTCTGTCAGCTTGTCCACAGTTGGCAGTTAGTGAACCCATACTTCCTGCTTGTCAGTGACATGAAACTGAACTGGTTCACAATGAATCCATCTTCATGTATATGTCATGAGGCTGTCATACATTAAATGACATTTATTAGGCCGTAACCTGGTTCCCAACAAAGATTGATTCTGTAAATTCTCGCATATAAGCCTACCGTAAAACGTCGTGTATAAGCCGCGGTTCATAGTACGCGAGTCAGATTGGCAGTGCGCCTTATAGGATCGGCCCAGGGACAGGGTGCGGCTTATATGCGGGTTTTTGCTACTATGGTACCGTACTAAAAGTCACCATGATCAGATTCCTGGTGCGGCTTAAGGCGAAAACAAACAGGACGCGTTTTCTACGCGCGGACGGTAGTTGCTATGGTGACGGCCGCGTAGAGTGTAAGAAATGCCCTTTGAGGCATTGGCTACGCGCAGACGTTTACGCGCCCTGGTCCAAACTCGGGGTGTGGCTTATACGCGAGATTTTACGGTAACCCTCTCATAAGCTGCACCCCTAACTTGAAACAATCTTAGAAGCCGCACATGGGGTCTGAAAAGTGCTAGTTTAGTACTGTACTATAGTATAGTAAAAACCTTTGTATAAGCCGCACCTAGACTTTGGGACAATCCTAAAAGCCGCACTGGGGTTCTGACCCTCGTACAAGCTGCGGCTTCGATGCGAGAATTTACGGTACTGTCCGAAATCGGTGGTAGAGGCTAACTAAGGAACACCGGCCGTGTAAATGAGGATCGATTACGTCCATGCTAAATAATTAACCGGGTAGGGTTCATGAATAAGATACCTGCAGCAATGTAGCATACAGTATGTAGAGGGCGCTCATTGATGTCGTGTTTAAGAGACCATAAAAGCTTGTCATGCATGTCTGATGGGATATGACGCGGGTGGCTTTGGTGCAGCAAGCTCCAGGGCATGAAGGAGTAGAATACCTTCATCGGGAGCCTTCCGTAATACCAATGGGCATACCGGATTAGTAAAAGGTGATAACAGTTGAGGGGTCTCTTGTCTTACTGCTGTGATCAGCCACTTAATGAAGTTGTTTTAGCAGCCGCTGCCCATATGTGCAGGCCGGGCCTTCATGCTGGTGGTGTGGCATGGGATCCCTCCTCAGTGAACCGCGTCTGAGATATCAAAGGCCTTAGTTTGTCTGGGCCGGTGGCCCTGCCTATTATGGTACTAGCCCAGGTAGGCAGGACCAGGCAAATAAAAGAACAATTTCTATCCTTTGAAAAGAGATGGAGACGTGCCCCAGAAGCAGTTTTCTCCCTCACCTCATAGATATAGTTTTAAAACTGACACAGCCAAAGGCTGGTCAGCAGGTTCACAGGGCCCATACGGAGAAAACCTGAACCTCATATATGCAGTCATTCATTTCACCGATTCGATCATCCATAAATGCTGTCACTGCTGTATTGGGCAAGCAGCATATAGATATCTGTCCTGCTGCAAGGCAAGACTACTACCGTACTATTTGTGGATGGCTACCGTGCTGACTTGAGATATTGAGTCTGGGTGTCACTGCACACTTGGATGTTGAGCATATCAATCAAATCAAGAAGACATGTGTCTGTACTCTGTAGTAGGAGTGTGTAGGAGGGACTGCCTAAACCATGCAAAATCCAAGTTTGAGGTCATACTGATTGTCACCAGAGCCTTCCGAAAGTGGCTGAAATTAAGGGGTCCAGGTAGAAAAGTCGCTTTTTTGGACCCGTTAACCTGTTGTCAATTTTGTCCAGAAGTCTCCAGGTCGTTTGTATTATTATTGCCTTAGGTCGAAAGTTGCCTTTAAAACAGCCCAGGTCTCCAGATCGCTTTTGACCCATCTGGGGGCCCTTAAGGGGGGTCCACATGACGCATGTCGATTTTAAGAAATGACCATGTCCCATATTTGTCGCTTAATAATGCTCATGTCCCATGTCGATTTTAAGAACTGTCCATGTCCCATGTCATTATCTTTTTAAGCCTCATGTCGCATGTTACTAGGCCTCATCTCGCATATCAATTTTAAGAAATGCCCATGTCGCCATATTGAATTTAAGGGTCTAGAGCCATCATCTGCGGGCACACTCTGTGCTAGCTATGTCTGCTGGTGGCTGGATGGGGGGGGGGGGGGGGGTGAGGGGCCGGGCCGGGTGGTTGACTGTTGGCACAAGGCCACACCGCTTGGCCTCACCACATTAGCAAATAAAGAATCTCAAAAAGGAGGAAAGTGAGAAGAAAAAGATCCTGACTTGAAGCAGCGACCTGCCGCCTGCCTCCCCTGCCACAGGTGCCGCCACCAGTCGGGGGTTCACCACAGAGGGGCCCTGTTAACCTATACCTTGTCTGGCGTATCCTGGTGAGCCCCCTGACTTTGAGGGCATTATGACCTTTATTAGTGGTTAAGTTATCACCAACAGGAGGAGGCCAGCCTCATCCCTTTGGTGTACCGGTATCATTATAGGCCATAAACCTTTGGGACAGGAGGAGTGGTTTCATTAACACTTCAATTAAATACACTGGAGGAAGGGGCTACTGAGGTGAGAAGTTTGCTTTATTTGGGGTCTCAATTTGACCATTCACCACAGCTATAAGGCTCCCACAGAGAACTCATTGGCCAGGCCCTTTGTAGGCCTCGCCAGGTCCCCATGGACAAGGTATACTATACTCAATCTGGGACCTGCTGGCAACCCCCCTGACTGTGGGGTCATTATGATCCATCTTGATTCTATCAATCAAAATGTAGATAACACCCTGCCCTAAGTGGCATTTACAGACACTATCAGTAAGCTTTGCATCCTCCTGGCATGAATCTAATTTAGATTCATGCTCCTGGTTACTACATTAACCACTAGTTTTACAACCTACAGTGGGATTCATTGACGATTGAAGATAGCAACAACGTACCCCTCCCAACATGTAATTGCCAGGGATGAAAGTATTAAGTTTTCCCCTGATTTCAAGTTTTTTCATGTCGTCAAGACCTGTAATTAACTATGCAGGACTTTTATTCAGGGGCCTTAATTTCAACGTTTCAAGTGTTTTTTTGAGATGGGTCAGTTTCTTTCTTGAATTACCCTGCTAATTTGCCAAAGACATTGGGTATCCTGTCCAGCTGTGAGCTCATAAGGGAATACCTTGTCGGCCTCGCCAACAGGTCCTAGATTCAGTACATACCGCCTTCACCATTAACCTACCCAGGGTAGCATGGACATCACTACTGTTGTACATGGTGTAGCACCAGTAACCCTGTAAGGATGACATGTCGTGAAAAGGTGACAGTTGCATTACATTTACAGGCGAGTTACAGCACCAGCGAGTTGCGAGTTACTCGCCGCAGCGGTACTGATGCATCATACTGACCCGTCGGGGGTGTATTACACCCGTAGGGTCGTCATGATGCTTGAATGCAGGCCTGCCGAGTTACTCACCAGGGCTGCATTCATGTATCATGACGAGTATGATGCCTGAATGCATCACGCCGTGCTAACAGGGTTACCTACATAACGTCCTTGTACTCACCGTCCCTGGCTGCTGCTCTGTAGTAATGTACCATGACCCTGTTATATAACTCAGCACCTTGGCAGGCTTACAGAACGGGCTGCTGTACGGCCTTGACGGGGCCAGCAATTATAGTACCTGGTAGATCCTCAATAAGATAGCATGTTACCTCTCCTTTAGACGCGGATAGGTGGAAAGGGGTTAGATGCAGCACACGATAACGCCTTAACATAGTGCAGTAGTAGAGTTGAGTGACAGCAGGGAAGGCGGTGGGGGAGACGACAGGCGTGAATTATGGGTATTTAGGGTATTTAATTTGCATCAATTACTAAGTACCGAGGCCTGCGCTAAGTATACACATGTTACAAAAAAACACCGTGTCAACGTTGCAACTTCCTAAGATGGCTGTCTTGTTTAATGACTGTTTAGACCACTTCGCCCTCTTTTGGGAGGCAAATAGATGAAAAATGCTAGCTCAACAACCCCCCTGTCCAACAGCCAGAGGCAAAAAAAAGATGTCGCCTAAGTAGATGTACATGTATTCATCCTGTCCAATATACAAAGTATATAAACTGGGCAGCTTAAGAGGAGCACACCCAGCATCTTGATCTAGATCGGGGTGTTTTTTAGCTTGTATTTTTGTATAAATGCGTGAACGTGGGGAATGGATCCGCCACCCCACTCCACCTCTACCCCCACCCCCACCCCCATCCCCAAATGAAATGGCAGAAATTTTGTTACAGTAACAGCTGAGAAAATAGATATCTTTTACCACTTAACCCTTTAAGGGTGACATAATGTGCATCTATGCATCGTGCCCATGGTCACCATGATGCTTGAATCCAGCCCTGGCGAGTTACTCGGAGAGGCTGCATTGGTGCATCACATGTCACCTAACCTTTAACCCCTGTCATACCTTGTGCTATATAGTCACCTTTTGACGAGATGCGGTCCTTAAAGGGTTAGATAGAAAGATGATCCAGGGTCTCTCACACCTCTACCTGGTACTTTACCAGGTGTCTGGTACTAGGCATCTGCTGTCACAGCACTTTTACATATCAAAGGGATCTGCCGACACAGAGGTCGAACAGTCGTGTTACGTAATGATCTCTCGGCTGCACTGGGTAGCAGAGCTGGTGTCACAGCCTTAATCTGAGCAGCATGCCTAAATGCTAGGAGTAAGTTTTCAAGTTTTCCCCTGATTTCAAGTGTTTTTTTATGTAGCGAAGACCTCTAATTATCTATGGAGGACCTATATTCAGGGGCCTCTATTTGAACATCTCAAGTTATTTTGAGCTTGGTCACTTTCATCCCTGATAGCACAAGGTATGACAGAGCTAGACACCCATCATCTTTCAACACTAGATGGCCCCAATGTATCATTTTTTTGGCCATAGACAGGTGCACACCATCTGAGGTGGAGAGATGATGGTGGACTAGGTAGTTTGTGGAGAGCAACCTAGACAGCGCTACTGCCTACTAGTATGGCCAAAGACATATGCCACAATAGGGCCATCTAGGGTTGTAAGATGATGGACGTCTAGCTCTGTCATACCTTGTACTCTATACAGTCATCTACTGTAAGTGCGGTGATTGTGCTCAGTTGAGGCCTGTGGCTGGCATGGTGTCAGATATTATCGGTTATTGAGACGCGAGGTCGTCTCAGGTCTGGTCGCCTCCTGCTTTGTGTCTGGGCAATGCCTGAGGTCACGTCAAGGTCATGGAATCGATGACGGCAGTAGGCCAGGCGACTAGACATAGAGGTCTACTCATAGATCTAGTGGTATTATTAGCAAGAGTGCAGCAGTATTTCCTTCTAGTACTACTAATTACTTTACCGCAGAGATGCCACCTTTCCTACATTTGCGGGAATTCCTACTTTTTGGCTCGGATTTTTCTATTGAATTAACAAATGCTATTTCCCTACAGAAAATTAACCAGGAATTCAAAAGTTCTTACTTTTTGTCGACCAGTCAGTGGCATCACTGCATTCGATTACTCAATCTTCACAATGTCGTAGCTCAAAATGTATTATCATTTAAATTAAAAGAACATTTGATGTAACAACTGTTACCCCCCCCCCCCCTCCCTTGCTGTACCCAAACTGTGAACAGTTTATAATATCCCCCGCATTTTGAATAGAGATCACCCGATCCCATTCTGTCTGTTAACGAATAGGAAATTTCCCCTGTTTTCGTGTACAGATTAGATTACCATACTCGTATATTGAGTGGTATACAGCAATATCTGTATATCTCATTTAAACCACAGCGGAGGGCTAAGACAAAGGGATTCACACCTTATAATCACATAACCTCACAGCTGTGGTTTAAAACAGATAGACAATGGACCCGGCAGGGGCGTGGGAAGCAGTTTCAAAGTAGGGGGGACTGAGGGGTATTTTGACCCTTTTTGACCCCTTTTTACTTGACCTTTTTGGTTTGACCTTTTTCGGGGTTGGTCAAAAGTGGGGGGGACATGTCCCCCCCCCCCCCCCGGTTGCCACGCCCCTGAATGGTTATGTGAGGCTAACTCAAAAGATTTCTACTGTAGGCTGGCAGGCACCCCATAAGGGTGCCAGCCAGTTTACAGTGGTTATTTTGAGTTAGCCTCTCATAACCATAGTCTATCTATTACATATTCAACACTGATAGTGCACAAAGCAGGAACAAAGCGACCACCAGGGTGCTGACTGACCGCAGCCCGTAACCCCGTAGCACTTTAAGGGTGGCATACTGCTATATTGCGTTATGCCCTTGGTCGTCACGAATGCAGCCCTGGCGAGTAACTCACTAGCGCTGCATTCATGCATCAATTCGACCCTTCAGTAGTGTTTTAACCTGTAGGGTCAGCATGATGCATGAATGGTAAGTTGGCTACATTCATGCATCATGATGACAAACGACATACTGCATTAAATGCACCATGCGGCCTTTAAAGGGTTATAAGTAAAGATCATCCCAGGGCCTGGTGCCTTAAGTTAACAGTTTAAGGACGGCATGATACCCTACTGCATCATGCCCTTGGTCATCATGATGCAGCCTGTTCAGTAACTCTCCAGTGTTGTATTCAAGCATCATGCCTACCCTACAGGGTTCCGACTCCTGCAAAGGGTCCACATGATGCACCAATGCAGCACCGGCGAGTTACTCGCGGGGCTGCACTAATGTCATCTTTTAGCGACTCGCTTCCTTAAATGGTTAATCCCGACACCACAGCACCGACCGCCATGTCAGCATCCCTACAGTCTACAGACTCCCCATCACAGCACAATTAAATATCACAGCGCGCCCAAAAAAGTCAAATATCACTACAGCGGCAGACTTCAAAAACTAGAATTAAAGGTGAAAGGATGATGCGGGTAATGCCAAGGCCAAAAAAAAAAAAGTTTCAGGTCACCCGACCGACCCTATTTAAAGAGGGCCGACCCTACGTTTTTCATGAAATTTTGAAGAAATTTCCGTATTTTTACCATTTTTTGGTCAATTTTCGGGTCTTCCGACCAGCCGGCTGGTATTTTCATGTTTAAAAAAAAATTTAAAAAAAATAAATTCCGACCTACCGACCCTACATTTTCTGCCCATGTTACCTGAAACAAACCTCTTTTTTTTTGGCCCAACCTTCTTCAAAGGGGAGCCCAGCTGAAGGCAGTAAGCAGGCTCGTGACACACGGCGTGGATAACTGGTAGCCCAGTGTGGTATAGATCTAGCCCTCAAATTTGTTAGACGGTGCAGAAAAATGTGGCTAATCTGAAAGGGGATATAAAAGAGAGCTGAGTTTGAAGGTCAAATGGGGCTCACCCAAGGTCAAATCTACCTCATCTGTTGCGTCGGCTTCTTTCATGCCTACCTGGATTCTATGAGCATGGATACTCTAGTGTGCGCGGCCATGGGTATCCTTTGATGAACTTTGTGGTATCCCATGATCTCTTATTTTTGTTGTCAATGAAGCCTATTATAATTGATGACTCTATAACCTCATCCCTCAGGTATGTAGGACCAGGCACATAAAAGAACACTTGCTATCCTTCGAAAAGAGTAGGGAAGTGCCTCATTAGCGGTATACTCTCTAAACTCATAGATGCGGTCATTCATTTCATAGATACGGGCACTGCTGTATTGGGCAAGCAGCATATAAATATCTGCCCCACTGCGAGGCAAGACTACTAGTCCTACTATTTGTGGATGGCTAACTTGAGATAAGTCTGTTAAGGCACTATGCGATCGTTGAAGAGTTAACATGATGAGTAAGACTATAAAGAGGAGTGTACAAAGAAGTAGAATTGTGAGTTATTTTTGGTGCTGGTCCCCAGTGACGACCAGGCAGAAAGTAGGGACAGAATCTCCACCATGGTGCAACCCTCAGACTGGCCATCTGCGCAGTGGTTATGTCGGATCGCCCTTAACCCTGTTAGGACGGCATGATACCTTAATGCATCATGCCCTTGGTCGTCATGCTGCATCAATACAGCCCTGGTGAGTAACTCACCAGGACTGCATTCAAGCATGATGCTGACCCTACAGGGTTGATACACTCCCATATGGTCAGCATGATGCACCAATGCAGCCTCAGCGACTGACCCACCCATCGGCAAATGACTTGCCAGGGCTGCATTGGTGCATCAGGAAGACAAATGTCATCTTTTAGAGACGTTCGGCCCTAAAGGAATTGTGAACTATTCCGGTAGGTTCCCTCTGGGACAAGGGATGATGCTAATGGCCCCGCTGGGCTTTGTGACTTTGTGAAATCCCCTGGACAGGTCCCTCTTCTAGGTGACATCAGGATGACAGGTTAACAGTGAGTGTGACACCAGGTCAAAAAGCCAACCGTGTTGCGGCTTTACCCTTATGGGGCCGCTTAGTGCTTTAATGTGGCTCCACATGGGTCAAAAGCCACCTGGCGAGCTGGGCTGTTTTCCAGGCGACCTGGTGACCTGACACAATCATTTAAGCGACCTGGCGACTTTTGGACAAAATTGGCTATAGTAAAAATGGTCTAAAAACCGACTTTGCGACCTGGAGGCCTTAATTTCGGCCACTTTCTGACCTGAGGGGAGGGAGGGGGCCCTCTGCAACCCCATTAATGTGGCATGCCCATGGTCGTCATGATGCATGCATGAACTCACCCGGGCTGCATTCATGTATCGTGCATACATCTGGGAGTGTATCAACCCCATAGGGTCAGCATGATGCTTGAATGCAGCCCTGTGAGTAAACTCAGCAGAGCTGCATTTATGCATCATAAAAACAAAGAGCATAGCACTCGGTGTCCCCAACCCTAAAGGGTTATTACCCTAGTGAGTGGTGGTTGACATAAGGTTTAAGAGCTAACCCATTTCGGCTTTACCCTTTAAGGATGGCATGTCGCTTAAAGATGGCATTTGTCATCATAGTGCACCATTGTAGCCCTGGCAAGTAAGTAACTCGCCTTTGCTGCAATGGTACATCATTCCGACCCTTGCTGATTGATTGATCTTTTATTTATTTCATCCTGAGCAGATTCATATCCGTTATAGAATGCACTGTAGTATTCCACAGCAAATGTAGTATAATGCTAGCTGCATGAAGCAATTGTTAAAATGCTCAAGGCATTAATAGGATGTGGCACTCGCCTGTTCATAAGGAACACCTCCTAAATTATTTAACGCGCGAGTGTTAGCACATAATTTGGAAGTGTTATAATATAATGTAAATATAATTTACACATTATGTAAAGTAATATAATTTTGAGGTTTAAGTAAAATTAGTTCATTGCTGTTTTAGATGGTTGCACATCGGCCTCTACTTAAGGGAGTGATCATTTTTTAACAACAGGGGGGGTGCTGGATTTACGCGCGGAGCGCGCAAATTTTTTTACCCCCCCCCCCCCCCCGGTCAAGGGGTCAACATTTTTTA
>OX381708.1:16052114-16259545 GCA_947462335.1 Harmothoe impar | reverse complement strand
CCCTGTCAGACTCACGGGTGCTGTATTGGTGCATCATGCCGACCCTTTGGGAGTGTCTCAACCCTGTAGGGTCGACATTATGCTTGAATGTAGCACTGGTGAGTAACTCACCAGGCCTGCATTCATGTATCATTATGACCAAGGGCATGATGCATTATGTCATCCTTAAAGCGTTAATTAACCACTTAAGGACGGTGTCGTGCCTTACTGCATCATGCCCTTGCCTTGTCTCGTCTTGATGCATTAATGCAGCTCTGGAGCATAGTCTTCAGGCATTGACAAAAAGGCAAGTTGATGTCAATTTCCTCAGTAAATGCTCCTAATGCCTTGATGCATCATGCCCTTGGTCGTCATGATGCATGAATGCAGCCCTGACGAGTAACTATGGGGTAGAGACGCCCGAAGGATCGGCATGATGCAGCAATACAGTTACTAGCCGGGGTGGCATTGGTGCATCATAATGACAAATGTTACCATGACAATTATTAAAGTCTCTAGAGAGAAAACCATTTTGTTACATAGCTCATTTGAACTTTAGTTTTGAGTATAAATCAAGTCATTATTTTCATATTTTCTAATGAAAATCCAGGAAGTTCCACCAGTGAATTTGTCTAGTTCCACCTTATCGAAAAACGAACCGCCCCGCAAAGAGGGCTAGTTATGGGCCTGGTTCCAATGCACTTGGTGCTGTGGTATTAAAGATGTGGATGGGTACCGTGGAAGGATCCCCACCAATATATGGGCGAAGTGATGCGGTTATGGCCCCTCAGATACCAGCGATGTCGCTGAGACGCGTCCGAGGACGAGTTGGGGCCAGCTTGGAAGGCGAGTTGTCGAGTTGCTGATGTGAGGACATGCAGGGATGTAGTCCCCAGGTGATACTCTCGTTCACAAATCCTTCCGAAGGAAGGCTCTGGTAACAGCCAAATGACCTTGAATTTGAGATTTTGCTGGGTCTGGGCAACCCTGCTGGTAGCCTGGAACCAGTGGACAGGAACCAGAATGTATGATGGTAGTTTTACCATCAGACTTTCTGGTTCCATTTCCTGTTCTGGTTCGCTGGTTCCAAGCTACCGGCAGGGGTTGCCCAGACCCAGCAAATTCCCAAGTTCAAGGTCATTTGGCTGTTACCAGAGCCTTCCTTCGGAAGGGTTTGGGAACAAGAGTCCCCAGGTTAGGGCTCACCTCACCCAGCCTCCTCCGCCCACCTGGCCGACCCTGCCCCACAAATGCCACCCCTGGACATTAATTGGTTTGCACCCAGAGCCTCTGACTGAGGCAGCACGGACAGCATTTAAATGTCATTTAACCCTTTAAGGGCTGCACTATGCTTTTATTCACTATGCCCTGAGTCACCATGATGCGAGAATGCAGCCCTGGCCAGTTAATTCACCATGGCTATATGCAAGCATGATACCATCCCACTGGATTGATACCAGCCGACGGGGCGGGATGATGCGCGAATGCAGCCCTCGCGAGTCACTCGTGAAGGCTGTATTCATGCATCATGAAGACAAAGAGCATAGTGCTAAAATTAGTGCCTCATGTGTCCCATAAAGGGTTAAATACTAGTTAGCATAAAGAAAAAGGCCAGCTGATATGGCTTACTAGATCTGGGTGACTCTTGATTACAGGGAACTAATTAGAAGGTGGGGAGAGGAGGGGGGCAGGTAACACAGGTAACATTATGGAGGTGGGGTGTCCCGGGGGGGGGGGGTGGTGATGTGACAGGTATCGTGTCCCCACATGACACTACCCTTCCTGACCAGACCCCGGGAACGAGCATCTTGGTCATTACTTCAACTTGAACACATTTAAAACAAAATAAAATATGTACTTGTCTACCTGGAGAGAGGGAGAGGGGAGACAATAGGACTTGTCTTTTCCCTGGATGAGACAATGGTGGGAATGGAACAGGATGTAAATATTCTTTTGAACACCCACGGAGAGAAGGCTTGGGAGAAGGTAGAATCAAGTAAAAAGAATATATTAAAAGAATTTAATTAAAAATAAAGTAAAATAGTGTTAGTGCGAGCAATCAGACGCACTGCAGTGTTGCTTTATTTATCTATTGTACTTCAAAAAGGACAGGAAGGAAACTCGTGTATGTGTCATAACTACCGTAGTTATAATAACGGTAGTGCTTATTAAATCTAGATTTGATCATCTTGGTTTTGATAAGACACAATAGGGCCTTCATAGCAGTATAAACATTGTTCCTTCAGGAAAGAAAAAATCATTGGCGATTTGAGACGTATTATAATTATCGCGCACTTAAATAGTGTCAACTCCGGAGAATATTTTGACAAAACCTAAACTGGGTGTCATTTATATATAGGCACTATCAATATCTATTTACAAAGAAAAATAGAAAATGATCGAATTCCTTGAAGGTAAGACTAGGTTCTCCCGAAAATATTACTGCTTTGCTAATTAGTCAAGACATTGAAAACTATATTACTGGTAGTATATAGTCCATTTTAACCCTTTTAAGGATGCATGTCGCTAAAAGATTACATTTGTCGTAATGATGCATCAATGCAGCCCCGACAAAAAACTCGCGGGTGCCATATTGGTGCATCATGCGGACCCTTCAGTAGTGTCGCAACCCCATAGGGTCGGCATGATGCTTGAATGTGCATTGAAGCATCATGCCGTCCAAGGCATGATGCATTTATGCATTATGCTGATCTTAAAGGGTCAAAATCTCATTTAATTTCTGGCCACTCGTGGGGTCCCAGTCCCAAGTCCCACGGTGAGTTGAGAGTCTAGGTTTAGACCGGAGGTTGAGACTGTTGTTTGGAGCAGGAGGAGACAGACTTGACAATCTCGCCATCAGAAACCCTAGCTGTACACACGGCAACAGCATTAACATCTCACCTTACAAGCAGTGCACCCCACACAACCTCTGTGGGAGAGTGTAGCTATACACACAACCTCTGCTGGGAGAGGGAGGCTATACGCACTATGTTCTGTGCTGGAAGTTGGACGCGTCATGTACAGGAAGTGGTCGGGTCATGTACAGGAAGTGGTCGGGTCATGTACAGGAAGTGGTCATGTACAGGAAGTGGTAGGGTCATGTACAGGAAGTGGTCATGTACAGGAAGTGGTCATGTACAGGAAGTGGTCAGGTCATGTACAGGAAGTGATCATGTACAGGAAGTGGTCATGTACAGGAAGTGGGTGGGTCATGTACAGGAAGTGGTCGGGTCATGTACAGGAAATGGTCGGGTCATGTACAGGAAGTGGGTGGGTCATGTACAGGAAGTGGGCGGGTCATGTACAGGAAGTGATCATGTACAGGAAGTGGTTGGGTCATGTACAGGAAGTGGTTGGGTCATGTACAGGAAGTGGTTGGGTCATGTACAGGAAGTGGTCGAGTCATGTACAGGAAGTGGTCGGGTCATGTACAGGAAGTGGTCGGGTCATGTAGGCTGGTACTGGGTGTACTTAGCTGGTTGCCGGCTGGTACTGGGTGTACTGAGCTGGTTGCTGGCTGGTACTGGATGTACTGAGCTGGTTGCTGGCTGGTACTGGGTGTACTGAGCTGGTTGCTGGCTGGTACTGGGTGTACTGAGCTGGTTGCCGGCTGGTACTGGGTGTACTGAGCTGGTTGCGGGCTGGTACTGGGTGTACTGAGCTGGTTGCCGGCTGGTACTGGGTGTACTGAGCTGGTTGCTGGCTGGTACTGGGTGTACTGAGCTGGTTGCCGGCTGGTGCTGGGTGTACTGTATTGTAGTGTTACTTGTACCAGCAGTAATCGGGCCGCACCAACCTGATACCGCCGAGTCTGATACATGGCAGGACGACATGCGGACAGACACCTCCCACCAGGGGACACCACCCGTATACAGGACTAGCGCATTAGGATATGGGGGCCGCCATCTTGACTCAGAGCTATGCATTCTGGTTAGGCCCCTGACTCCAGAGCAGTGCAATATGGGTGAATTTCTCATCAGTCCCTTTGTTCCAGGTGTGAAAGGGGGGGGGGTAACCTGATAAGGAGATAGGGGTGTCATTTTTGTCATGGAAAGTCAGGGAATGGCATGGACTGGGCACTAGAAAAGCTAAGGAGGTTGGCATGTGTATAAAGCCTAGCTAGGGTCAGAGTAGAAAAGGATAGACATATAACATTTGATTTTCTATTCTGGCCTTAACTCTTCTCCCCCCCCCCCTCTCATGTACTTCTGCTCTCATCTCACTTCTCAAATACCCTCTACTAACCCTCTACTATCCCGTCCCCTGCCCTGCCCTGCCCCTCCCGTCCCCTCCCCTCCCCTCCCGTCCCGTCCCGTCCCGTCCCGTCCCGTCCCGTCCCGTCCCGTCCCGTCCCGTCCCGTCCCGTCCCCTCCCGTCCCCTCCCGTCCCCTCCCGTCCCGTCCCCTCCCCCCTCCCCTCCCCTCCCCTCCCTTCCCCTCCCCTCCCCTCCCCTCCCCTCCCCTCCCCTCCCCTCCCCTCCCTTCCCCTCCCCTCCCCTCCCCTCCCCTCCCCTCCCCTCCCTTCCCCTCCCCTCCCCTCCCCTCCCCTCCCCTCCCCTCCCCTCCCCTCCCCTCCCCTCCCCTCCCCTCCCCTCCCCTCCCCTCCCCTCCCCTCCCCTCCCCTCCCCTCCCCTCCCCTCCCCTCCATGCTTACCTCCATGCTTACTTACATGCCAACATGTGGTCCATGAACACAGCAGTGCCTCCCCCTGGTTGTTCAGCTCGGTACTACTTAAAGTGACCAGAAAGAATCTAGGCCATATCATACAGCTGGCCTCACGGAGTGTGAAGTAATTAAGAGATCCCCCCCCCCCTATTATGTATATAATGAATAGTACTTAAGCTGTACTCAATTAGATCATAGCAGGAGGTATATCATTATATATAGCACACGTTAATTATTACTTAGAAATAGATTCAAAACAGGCTGCTATATATATAGTATGATGCCCCGAGTAGACAGCCATAGAAAAATTCATATGGACATGGGGGGTTTGCAATTTCTCCCAAGGTAGTTTCATTTGAGCACATATAATGTGGGTATTTGGCACTTGGCTATGTTTTGATATCTGATGTATTTGTCGTGTACATGCAAGCTATTACAAATAGTGGAATGCTGTGGCCTCCAAGGACCTTTGCTAAATACATTCCTGTGGGGTTGGCTAGACCACTTTCTCAGTGCCGCCTTACCTTAAAGGGCAGTGATATATGTCCCTGCTAGCTCTGTTAAAGAGGTACATCTTTATAGGCAGCTTTTGTCAGCCTCACCAACAGCTCAGAGACCTACTATAGGCAGTGTTTGTCAGCCTCACCAACAGCTCAGAGACCTACCATAGGCAGCTTTTGTCAGCCTCACCAACAGCTCAGAGACCTACTATAGGCAGTGTTTGTCAGCCTCACCAACAGCTCAGAGACCTACCATAGGCAGCTTTTGTCAGCCTCACCAACAGCTCAGAGACCTACCATAGGCAGCTTTTGTCAGCCTCACCAACAGCTCAGAGACCTACTATAGGCAGCTTTTGTCAGCCTCACCAACAGCTCAGAGACCTACTATAGGCAGCTTTTGTCAGCCTTACCAACAGCTCAGAGACCTACCATAGGCAGCTTTTGTCACAGCTCAGAGACCTACTATAGGCAGCTTTTGTTAGCCTCACCAACAGCTCAATATACCCACCATAGGCAGCTTTTATCAACCTCACCAACAGCTCAGTAACCCACTATAGAGTATAGATCCTGTACATGCTGCTAGGTACAGTAGATTGGCCGGTTACGTCATGGCCATCCGTCAATATAGAATAACCTTGCTCAATCCTCAGTATTAGGTTTGTATTAGTCGCTGAGTGGCCAGTCAGTCAGGGGGCAAGAGGCCAGCCGCTTAACTCTTTAAGGACGGATGGCCTAAAATGTTACATTTATCACCATGGTGCACCAATGCAGCCCCGGTGAGTATCTCGCCAGTGCTGCATTGGTGCATGCCAACCCGATGGGTGTGTCCCAACCCCGTAGGGTCGGCATGATGCTTGAATGCAGCCCTGGCGAGTTACTCGCAAGGGCTGCATTCATGCATCATGACGACTAAGGTATGACTTTCTCCCAGGCATTAAAACATTACCCAGCCCTAAAATGGCTAGTAATCCTCCAGTGGGAGGTTACAGGCAGGGTTACATCAGGACTGCCATTGAGCCTGAGTCTGATTGAATGGCGTGCCCTCTGCTACAATGTATAGGGTCAAGAACTGTACTATCCAATATGATGCCGGGGCCACTATAGAACGAGTTCTTGACCAATTTTGGTAATTTGGTTACGGTCAATGGCATCTTCTTGGCACTGAGGAGGCAATAAGGCTGAGCTAGGGGTGCACCACCAGGAAACCCATGTAACACTACTGTAGCACTAGTACGGGGCTGTGTTGTGAAGCTCGAAATAGTCGCCCTATTATCCTTTATAAATTAGAGTGGGCCATTTCAGTTTAGTCCAATGATATTGCTATCAAATGGACACTCTTTCTATGTCTGCCTCGCTCCCTTTGTCTTAATTTTGCTACACGTGTAATTAACTTCATGATACTTGTCAATTACTGTATTACTGTTTGAGTCAGGTCTAGTCAAACCCTGTTTGCATAAGAAAATTATTTTGCAGATTTTTCAATTTGAAAGTGATTGAGTTAAACTACAGGGAACCTCTGAAAATCTAGTAACATCAAAGAAGAGGTTGGATTTGATAGGAATGTACAGGGGTTGTGTTTGGGTGTTGAACTAGTTCCAAGCCATCTCTGAAACACTGGTACAGGGCCCAGGGTGTGTAAGACTTAGACTAATGACTCCCCAGGCTGTAGTAATGCAGAACTATGATTAAGCTGCACCAGTTGGAGCTGTTAAGCTACCTGGACCACCTGGCCCCTCGGTGGATCCTCCCGGGCGGAGCTATTTTGGTTTGACAGTCTGTGATGAAGTGGGGGAGGCCTAGCGAAAAGCGGTTGTAGAATGGGAGCGAGTGGGTAGTAGTGAAAGGTCAGCATGCTCTGAGTGGTGTAACAACTGTAATAGTGGTGTGACTTGAAGAAAGTTAATGTAGAAAGGAACTCACAGATGTGTGCAAGTTTCGATGCAGTGTAGGCCTGGTATTATCATTATTACAAATGTAACAAACCAGCCATGCAAGTAGTTATAGGAAGTAATACTTATATGATTTCTAATAATGATACCATGAGGAAGTATGAGAAATATTTGAATTTGTTTACTAAATACTCATTACTGAACATGCACCACATAAATACTATTGCTGACAACAAAACAAAGTGCTGATATATATAGTAGGGTATACAATGTACATGTATTGTCATAATGATCATTCATTTTACATTTTACATAAAATTATTAAAACCATGTGCTTTAGTATTATGATGCATAAAAACCATGAATCCTTTCTTAATTCTATCATTATTGCTGATAACAAAACAAGAGTGCTGATATATATAGTAGGTGTACAATGTACATGTATTGTCATAATCATCATTAATCACTCAAATCTTTGTACTTTAGTATAATGATGCATAAAATCCATGAATCCTCACTAAATCCTCCCTTCTCTTGTATCTTTGCAGAACTCCATCCGCCACAACCTGTCGCTACACAGCCGCTTTATGAGGATCCAGAACGAGGGCACCGGCAAGAGTTCATGGTGGGTCATCAACCCCGATGCCAAACCAGGCAAGACGCCCCGCCGCCGAGCAGCATCCATGGACACTAAAGCGTACGAGAAGAAGCGAGGTCGGGCTAAGAAGAAGGCAGAGGCCATGAGGGCTAACCTCGAACACGGCCTCAGCCCCAGCTCAAACAGCCTCAACGAAGAATCCAGCTTCTCAGACAACTTTAACCTTAGTCCCCAGGACTTCCGGGAACGGACATGCTCTAACGCCAGCAGCGTTGGCCGTCTGTCTCCCATCCAGTCAGCCCTGGAGCCAGACATGCACGACAGTCAGGTGCCCCCCATGTCACCCATCCCCTGGATAAAACAAGAATCCATGAGCACCACGAGCTACAACTCCGACGGCTTCACAGAAACGCTGACGGAAAGTTTGCGGGAGATGATCGTTGGGGATATGTCCCCGATGGAGAACTTGGTGAGCAGTAACGGTGGTGTCACCGGTAATGGTGACATGGGCAGCAGTCTCTCCACACCCAGCCCTCTCAACCAGCAGCAGCTGTCTCCCAACTCCACCAGCTCCCTCAGCTACACAGAGTCAGGTGGTCTCATGCCTGCACCCCCGCCGTACCCCGACCAGATGCGCACCAGCCCGCAACACTCACGCTCACCACAACCGCCTCTCGGCATGCCCACAACATCGCTCCCCAGCATGAGCGCGTTAAACCAGTCCATAAACTCATTGAGTTCGTCACTGAACAGCAATGGCATGCAAGGGCAGAGCCTTGTGGGGTGTATGGGTCTGTCAGGGGGCTACATGCAGCAGCAGCAGATACAGCACCAGGAGGATATGATGGCAGCTGAGCGGAATCACATGTACGGCTCCCAGAGCCCCCAGCGACAGCAGGCTGAGACCCTCCTGCAGGAGTCCCTGGCACGCAGCAGCCTGCCTCAGCCGATTGGCGGCTACCACTCCTCAGGGTTCCCCAACGAAGCGGCACTCCGCCATGCTCTGTTGCGCCAGCAGCTTCAGCAGCAGCAACAACAACAACAGCAGCAGCAGCAACAACAGCAGATGTTCCATCCCCAGCTCTCACCCCAGGCCCAAAGACGCCTGGCCATTCTGCGTCAGAACCTGACGATAAAGACGGAGCCTCAAGAACACATGGAGATGCAGCCTCCACAGACACAGCTCCTGCAGCAGTTGCTGACCGCCCCCGACCACCCGACCTCCGGCAGTCTCAGCATCAACACCGGCAGCTTCCAACAGCCTCAAAGTCTACACCCTGCTCACCCCCACCAACCTCACCCACAACCACAACCACAACAGCAACAACAACAATCCCCGTTCCAGCCCCAGCAGCAAAATTTGCCCCAAGACATTGACTTCAGCCTCTGTGACTTTAAAGCCAATGACCTTGATATGGATCAGATTATCAAGCATGAACTTAGCTTCGACAGCAATCTGGACTTTAACTTTGAAACACAGCAGGCAGAATCACAATTTGGAGCAATCCGAACGTAAGAGTAGACAGAAGTATATAAACAGTACGACATGTGTCCCGGGGTACCGTGGAACGCACCAGTTATTAATTCACTTGTTTAGGAGAATACTGTTGAGTTAAATACATTGTGTATAGACTGTACCATACCCATAATGGTATCATTGTGTATATGTATTGCACATTTATTGCAGGGAATACAGATTCTGAGGCCTGACTAGCCTTACTCACCCATCTGGGTTAATACAATTACAAAAAAAATAGGCAGCGATGAGCTTCCTAAGAAAGGGACAGAAAGCTCTAAATCTTAAGAGGAAATTCAGAAATAAGAAGTGTCAGAATAATTATTATGATGATACAAAGATCTTGATCACATTGGCCTTTCCTGTATCCTGGATCTTTCATTATTTTGTGGCACTACAGATGAGTTATTTTCCCTGTTTAATAGGCAGGCACCCTCCTGAAGGGCATTTCTTATACGGTCTCAATGTACAGTGTTGACATATTTCAACTCGGCTTACAGCCTCAGACACCACAACTGGAGTAAATGTACTTAACGAGCCAAGCCGGGGAGACACACAGTAACTATTGCTGACTTCCCAATTGATGCGGCTCATTTCCCCCCCAATATTTGGGTTAGGTTTATGAAGCCTGGAGCGAATGAACGGCTGACCACAGAAAGTGCTCTGACAGCATACCCGGACTGAGGCACTTGCAGGCGGTCAGGCTCTCTTTCTCGTGACAGTGACATTTGAATAACGGAGTAACAGATAACTGCAACACAAAGTGAGTCGGTGTTACACGGAGGGACTCTTGATGTTGGACAAAACTGCAATAATCAGTGCAGGTGTTGTATGTTGTTCCTTCTGTTTCAATCAAGGGATGATCAGAGATCTGCCTATTCCTGAGAGTGTGGTTATTGTTGCACAGTGAGGCAAAAAGACACCTGCCCCTGGGGAACTGACCTGTTGGATACTGCAGAGGTCATGGTGTCTTGTCTAAGCTATTTACCATGCTTTGGTATAGAAGTCTTTAACAAGGAATGTTAGTGATACGGAAGGCTACATCTTGGGATGTTGGCCTGATCGCCTGGAATACACTGAGATGAATTCGCTGCGGGTGTAGGCCTGCTGATGTTGATGACTCTGTGATGTAGTCTCCCACAATGTCAACTTGAGCCCATGTGATGATGTGTAGTTGGTGGGGGAGCAGATTCTGGCAGTTGTTGAAGAAGTGGAGGTAGAGCATGGGTGAAATAAGCAGAACGAGGCACCATTTGTTGGTGGGGAATGCGGTTGAGTGGGGGTGACCACCACCCTTCATTCTACGTGTTGGGCCTGAGGACGCTATTTATTCATGGGCTGTTTTTCCGCACCATGAATTGTACAAAACAAAAATTAAACTACGCAGCAAGAAAATAGTGCCTGTTGTCTGGCCACATCATGATAATGTATTTACGCTGTCACCACCGCGCCTGCTTGGATGTGTAATTGCGTAAATTGTTGATATTAACAGCCACCCTATTGCTTAAAAGATGTTGAATGTAGGTAGAATGATATAGATGCACTAAAGGAGACATTGGCCCTCTATATTAGAGTTCAACATGAGGAGACACGGGACTACATTAGGGCGCTCACGTCAAACAGGTCACGTTTCTACAGTGGTGTCACATCATATGATGCATGCATATTATAACCCAATCATGTCAGGTTGATTTTGCTTATTTATGTAAACACAACAGAAGCTCCACTAGAGCAGCGTTATTCCAGCATTTAGGACATGGAGATACCCTTTATTGACATATCGTTTTGACAAAAGCGTCAAATATCATTTTCAAATACCTTATCAATTTGAAACTCTGAGCAAAACAATTGTATCAATGAAATCCATTTCATCATGATCATGAAACAAAAAACGAGATTTTGTTTATTCTGCAAATGCATATTGTGTGGATATATTCCTACTAAATTGTATGATGATAATCATAATTGCCCTCCTATCCTAATAATGTGAATGGAAGACGCTACACTGGTCACAGTATTTACTGAAAGGGTTTAGTCTAACGGCATTGGCATTATTATCGTTATCATGTTTCAGTTATTATCACATCAGTACTATCATACATAATACCTCTTGCGGCATTCATGAATCTTCCAAGCTCAGAGTGTGCAGGATGCACAGGTACGACCAGCAGCTTTTACCTATGGCAGCTGGCAAAGTGTACGGTGCCGCTGACCTGTTTTATCATCACATGCAATGTGCCAATGGCGCCCAACCTGTAACTGAGCAGCAGCAAGAGGTGCCCTTGTAGTACACCTTTATCTCATATATGGGCATTATATTATCGTCTTGTTACAGCCATCATCACTAACCGCCTTTATTTTAGTGTACAAAACATGCCGCTGCTCTGTAAATCTGCTTGACAGGCTTGCCTGTGTTTTAGACTCTTAACACTTTGTGTGTGTATGTGCTTTTATGGCCTTTTACAGAAATACATGCTCGTGGAATGTATAACCCGCCAGGACACAAGGAGGCTACACTCTGAATGTAGGGTTTAGTCTCCCCCACCTCCCACATTCTCTGGCCCCGAGGCCTTACATAAGACATCAAATCTAACAGAATGAAATGAATTATAATGGTAACATCTCTGATATCAATGTTGGTGGGTTATAGATGACCATGCATTTTGTGTTTCCATAGGAACAAACTTAAACAACAGTTTTTTTGCAGGCAGTAATGTATCTATGTTGAATGTTTTTAAGCCTAGTATAATAAGCCATACTTCACTCTATTGGTACACAATACTTGAAAAGTTCTAGTAAATTCACTGAACCCCAATTCTTTGTTTAGGCATGTTGTGAATATGCGCAGTGAATTTGTGTTCATGTGACAGAATGATGTTAACAGCTAGAGTGGTGGCCACCCATGTATTGATATAAAAACTGATAATAGCCTTGTTAGATAGACGTCCTGTGTTATAAAGGTCATAAAGCATCTGTCCTTGATGTGGTGCCTATTTGCAGTGTGCCTCTACCATTCGAAGTTGAACTGTTGGTTCGTTTGGAGAAACACCTCTATATCTCACGCTTGCCGTTGCCAGATCACCAGAGGAACCTTTTAAGTGTATCTGTGAATGCCGACAGATCCAGTTCGTGTGCCAGGTTTGGATGTGTCTTGTTATGGTTAGGGTGTTTGTTTTAGTCGTTGTTTCGTTAGTTGGTGATGATAAAGCTGGTTTTGCTGAGTCATTTTTGTCTCACACTACCCCTGCACACACCGGTGACCGATCTCATTGTGCATTGTTACCATAGAAACCACATGAAAAGTCAGCTCCTTTTGTCCACTTGAAGTCTTGTGGTGACAGGCCCACTGTAATAACAGAAAACAGACTAGTAATAGCCCAAAAATATCCCAGCTAAGAAATCGCCATAGTCTATAAAGATTCAGGTATTTGCCTGCGTATTTGAGCTAACTAATACAGGTCTTTGTAGATATAGGTTCTAGATTTACACTATTCTTGTCTGCTAATTAGCCGAATGATTTCAGGTTTCCAACATCTGTATAACTCTTAAAAGGTAATTGTCTAGGCTACACTCTCATTTTTGAAAGCTGCTGACAGTGTGAATGTGTCTGAAATTAAGACCGGTCATTGCATGAATCTAAACATGTGTCATGTATGGTGAGGATGAAAAGACATAACTGATATACTACAGCTTCAGGATGAATACCACCCGGTGATGGTTCGAGTCTAAAGTCAACTGGTCACCTAGGTGCCATGAAACCATGGTTACCTGCTATGGCGACAGTTGGTGGTGACTTTGGTCCTAGTGATGGTGATGCTCCACCGAGTAAATGAAACCAGTCTAAACAACCCATTGTAACAAGCTTGCACTAAAGCATATTTAAGGGAACATCAAGTGAGGTGGGAGTAAGCTTCATGTCTCCCCCAGGGTAGTTAGACTTATCATGGTTGCTGTGTGAATGAAAATCATGATTGTCAACTGAGTTATCTGAACCTGATCATCTATTTCAACACGAAAGCCTGCATCAGTTAGTCCAGATGACTAGAAAGGACTTCAAATGAATCCCATGCACTAAGTCTGTTTCCCACAACAAATACCTTTTCCCTTTAATATTCCACCCATATTCCTTTCCGGCAAAGGGATAGGGTAGTTTTGAAAAGTATTTGTAAATTATCTCAAATGGTGGGTTTGATGAATAGATGCTATTCAAAGCAGCATTCAAAATTTCCAACTATTTTTGTCATAATTATATTCAGCTGCAAGGGTAAAGGAAACAAAATGCTAATAATTGAGGTGACTTAACTGCTTTCTTTTATGATCAAACCTATTTGTTGTCTTATTTATATATCTGTCCACAAAGCACAAAGTGAACAAAGCGTTTTCCAAGACACAATGTCTATTTCAGACACAGTGCATTCTATTACACAATGAGAAGAATACAGTTTTTGTCTTTAAGAAGACTCACCAAACCACCTACTTTTGTTTGACTTGTTCATGTCACATGTGAATTTTACTCTCAGCCTAGTTTTAGAAACCCCAGGAAATTTGTAATCATCAATAGCTTCTCACATGACTGTTGAGAGTGAGTTACCTTACTGGGCTATAACTTTTATTACTTCCGTGTTGCAGTGAATGATTGTAGACTAGAGTGTACACATGATGGCAGTTTTAACCAGGCATCTCATATGCACACAATTTTTATCATTTTCCTGTTTAGTTACTTATGAAAGGCATTTTTATTTTACTGGAATTTATAATCTTTATTATTTTGGGTTCTGGATTTATCAAGTTTAAGATGATGAATTCTTATCATGCCGACTTTAGGTTATATTGCTGGAAGACACTAGGCCCTAGTCGCAAAAACACACTGCTGTTGATATTGCTCTGCCTGTTGCTACAAACATGATTTTACAGAGTTATAAGTGATGAGAAACAAGTTGGGGGGGATGGGGACTATGGTTGGGAAATGTTATTTTTTTGTTACACATGAAGATGTATTTTTGTAGGTGATTGAAATAGCTATTTCACAATTCCATGGAAGTGTGTGTGTATGTTGCCTCGTGTAGCTTGCCATGTTAGTGCGAAGGAGTGATGGAAGCCTTGTACATTACGCAGAGTCTGATTTAGAAGATGTACAGTTTGTTGGATGTCTGTTTGTTATTGTTAATTGTTGACTCACATATGTTACAGAGCAGAGCACCTGTGTGAAATCACATTTTCTCTAGGTCATTATTCACCAAGGATCAACTTTCCCTTTGTTTTGAATTCTAACCTCAGAGGGCCTGACGAAACATTGAATTCCACTTTTTATTCTCAACTATTGCGTCCCAGGGTAGCAGCATTAGAATGAATTCAATACACAATTTGCTTCAATGCCATCTACAGTTATGTATTATCAAAGGATTCTATTGCTTTGTAATCTTTAGATCTTCTTTTTGTTCTTTTCTTCTCTTTCCATCCACATTTTCGCACTTCTAACCCAGATTATGTAAAGCTAATGTAAAAAGAAGAGCTAGAGCTAAGATTGCTTGAGCTCCCCTTGTGTACCACATGGAAGTATTACCAGTTCATATCAACAAGTCTCCCTGCATGTGATGATGATGTGGCCCCTTTTCAAGGTGACCTTGTGATGTGTCATCTCTTAGCTAAATTAACATATATTGGGTGGGGAAATGTCAATCTCTCCTGGAGAGAGTAGATTCTTATAGTCGTATTCATGATATATCTGTGTACATATACATATATATACATGCCCCCAATGCTTATGCTGCATTGACTGATTCACAGAGTGTTCCTGTGCCTCGCTCTGACATCAGTATTGTTACATTATACACACCTATATATACCTATGTGATGATCATGATAAAGGCTCCTCATTGTTATGAATAATTAGGCGTAGCGACCCCTAGTTGACTAGTTCCCCAATAGGGGGAGGCATGACTGCCCCTGCTAGAGGTTTTCACAGGAAGTGATGATTGTCCTGGTTCTGTGGGGCATGTGTCACTTTCTTGTTGCCTGTTATAATTCAAGATTAACTGTTAAAACTGAACTAGCACAGGAGCCAAGAAACTTCTCCTCCTTGCACAATGACTGAACGTGTTAATATAAAAGAGACTATCAACGCATTTTGCCTATAACACATCCCCGGGTACATGTGTTGCCATAGTAAGAGACGTTGGCAGCCTTTGGTTTTTTGCAGTGCAGTTTAGAAAGTAGTGAGTCTATTGTATTGTATAGCGTTGTGTTGACATATACACTTGATCACTTGTACAGAAGATATTGCACTGTTACATGATACTATAAAAATAGATCTAGCCTTGAAAACTGATGATGATAGTGAGACATAAACCAAGTCGGACCGTCCGCCTAGAGCTAACACAGGCCAAGCATCCTACCCTATACACACATCCATAATAATTGTTAATAATAGCTATACGCTCTAACTATTGTTATCATCTGCTTGGTGGTCGTTTAATCATGTACACAGACCGATGGGGAAAATGCAGCCAAGGTGAATAAATCACTTGTAATGTAGTATATTCTAATGTTGTACACATGCTTAAATGGCCTCAGGTCAGAGATATCCTTTATTTAGAAAATACTGAAGAAAATGTTAATCATGAAAAAACAAAGTAAAGACTAACACCCCACCCCTGATGTACTTTACATGAATCAGCAAATCCTTAAATATATCGATATATTGTTACCTGGACAACAATCAACTTAGTCAGTACTTCAGTCTCTCGTTAATGGAACACCAATATCAACTTCAAGGTTTCCTCCGTTGGGTGTTCTGCTTATCTTAGTCTGTTCGGTCGCACAGACTTGTTTACGCCTGACGTGCCCAAAGACTATCAGTTCTTATTGTACATATTACTTAGCGAAGCCAGAGTGTAAATGGAGTTTTTGTTATGGAAATGACATCTATGTGTTTATGTATACCATATGTGCACATAGCAGTGTGTATGTACATGCATATCTGTGGACATGCATATATACACATATAATACACATGTGGGCATGTAATATTCTCCAACTTTGGAAATCAGTTGTGCTTCATTCACATTTGTACTTTGATCATTAAAATATGTGTTATACAATATACATTTCATGTTTTCTGTGTTGTATCTTTCAAATCAAATGAATGAGACAAATCAAATGAATGAGAGACAGTTTGAGATATAGAGATGATTCATGATGCAGGAGAGACATGGACAGACAATGAAGGATAATAAGGGAATGATGAGAGACATAATCTCAAATATAGAAACAATGGGACATATTGGGAGAATCTTTCTACATACAGGGAGGTTCAAGTGAGGATAACAGACTCTGAGAGGCAATGGGAGCTATATAATTCAACTTAAGGGGATGTATAAAATGTTAAGGGGGGGGGATATAGAAAACATGCAGATCTATACATTATGGTATAACAACACATTTGAATGAAGTAGGCAAAAATCAGTAAAAGGAAGAAATATCCCATTCAATAATCTGTAGGACAAGGCCAGGGGGAGTTTGCATTTCTATAAATCCAAGTGACAGCTAGCCCCCTACTGTGGTCAGCAGTGACTATAGTTATAGTATGACTAGTGCTACCACCTAACTGTTGGACTTGAGCCTGGGAGTCTTACCCCCTTGTTGAGGAACCTGTGAACTATATGCAACACAAATGGCTAAATTGTGGGGGGAAAATCACAGGTGTTTCCAAATACCCTCTGGATAGAACAGTATGTACGTGTGGTTTTATGGTGTGTAAAGCGTTGGGTATTTTATAAGGCTTGCAAAAAGTGATGCTGTCAAAAGTCGATTTCAGGTTCAAAACAGGGCAAAATGAAATTACCTGTATATAAAAGTGCCTTAGTCTAGATGTTCATGGCCAACCCTATCCAACATTCTGATACATGGTGTGTGAGGGATGGTTTAGTCAGGCTATTCATTATGCTATATAGAAACACAGGAAAAATAATTACTTCTACGTGACTATTGTATGATGTGCTTCCACCTGGTGTGAAAGATGTCCATTAGAATTGCCTGCCTTGGTCCTCAGCAGTAAAGGGCAAGGCTGTTTCTGGTTGGTTGATAATGTGTGATGTATTAAATGCATATGGACCAGAGGGGTCGGGCAGGGGATGCAATACATGTTTGATTATTACCCAGAGGTGAGTCCCTTCAGAATTTGCCACTTTTTGGGGTTGCCCTGGAGCGTACCCTTTCGTTTTTCCCTGGAGCGTACCCTTTCGTTTTGCCTGGGTGCTGCATGGGGCACCTGCGATCTCACAGGGCGGATTATGTCAATGAAAATAGGCCTATAAATTATGAGTATGGCCATCATGCCTACTGCATTTAATGAATATTAACCCGGGAATCTAGTGACCGATGGCCTATTAAGGGTGCGACCATGATGTGATTTATGTGAGAGCATAGCTGACATTGACCTGTTCCAACATAAACCATCCAGGAGTCGCTAAGTCTCGTCACGTGATAGCCAACTTACGGGCTCCCCCTATTATCACCTGCAGGCCTGAAGGATGGGCGAAAATTTTTGACCCGCCATATCTCCACTAATATAGAGAGTTGGGGTAAAAGATTCCAGATCTGGGGCCTTTTTAGGCTAACTTAGACGTGGGTATTTTTAGTTAGAACCGGCAAAAGAATTACGACAACATTTTATCGCGAGACTTAGCTCAACTAGCATTGACGTGAAAGTAAAGCAGACATTGACATGACAGTAGGCCTAAGGAAGTGATCATTCTTTTGGGTTTGCTCGCTGCGCCAGGGTTGCCATTTTCATATTTCTAATAGAAGAGGATATTATCCTGGAAATAATTGATTGCGAAACTTCACAATGCAGCGATCCTCAGTTGTGCGACGGACATAACCAAGGTGATATCTCCAAGCGGTATCTGGGGCAGAGGGACGCCCCTGTGTTCCGGCGCTTAGGCCCAGGTCCGACTGTCTACTGTCTACTGGGGCAGAGAAGTCTACCTCAGTCAGTCCCTATGTTCACGCATGTGGATTCACATAAGTAACAACGTGGAGGCAACATGGGGGGTCTCAGTATTTAGAGGCCTTCATGCCATGCAATGTATACAAAATGTCCCCCAGATAACGTCTTTTGGCTGCTTTTTGGATTTTTCTTCAAAACCCAACCCCATGCCTGCAGCAAGAAAATAGTGCCTGTTGTCTGGCCACATCATGATAATGTATTTACACTGTCACCACCATGCCTGCTTGGATGCGTAAATTGTTGATATTAACAGCCACCCTATTGCTTAAAAGATGTTGAATGTAGGTAGAATGATATAGATGCACTAAAGGAGACGTTGGCCCTCTATATTAGGGTTCAACATGAGGAGACAAGGGACTACATTAGGGCACTCACATCAAACAGGTCACGTTTCTACAGTGGTGTCACATCATATGATGCATGCATATTATAACCCAATCATGTCAGGTTGATTTCGCTTATTTATGTAAACACAACAGAAGCTCCACTAGAGCAGCGTTATTCCAGCATTTAGGACATGGAGATACCCCTTATCGACATATCGTTTTGACAAAAGCGTCAAATATTTTCATTTTCAAATACCTTATCAATTTGAAACTCTGAGCAAAACAATTGTATCAATGAAATCCATTTCATCATGATCATGAAACAAAAAACAAGATTTTGTTTATTCTGCAAATGCATATTGTGTGGATATATTCCTACTAAATTGTATGATAATAATCATAATTGCCCTCCTATCCTATTAATGTGAATGGAAGACCCTACACTGGTCACAGTATTTACTGAAAGGGTTTAGTCTAACGGCATTGGCATTATTATCGTTATCATGTTTCAGTTATTATCACATCAGTACTATCATACATAATACCTCTTGCGGCATTCATAAATCTTCCAAGCTCAGAGCGTGCAGGATGCACAGGTACGACCAGCAGCTTTTACCTATGGCAGCTGGCAAAGTGTACGGTGCCACTGACCTGTTTTATCATCACATGCAGGCAATAATGTATCTATGTTGAATGTTTTTAAGCCTAGTATAATAAGCCATACTTCACTCTATTGGTACACAATACTTAAAAAGTTCTATTAAATTCACTGAACCCCAATTCTTTGTTTAGGCATGTTGTGAATATGCGCAGTGAATTTGTGTTCATGTGACAGAATGATGTTAACAGCTAGAGTGGTGGCCACCCATGTATTGATATAAAAACTGATAATAGCCTTGCTAGATAGACGTCCTGTGTTATAAAGGTCATAAAGCATCTGTCCTTGATGTGGTGCCTATTTGCAGTGTGCCTCTACCATTCGAAGTTGAACTGTTGGTTCGTTTGGAGAAACACCTCTATATCTCACGCTTGCCGTTGCCAGATCACCAGAGGAACCTTTTAAGTGTATCTGTGAATGCCGACAGATCCAGTTCGTGTGCCAGGTTTGGATGTGTCTTGTTATGGTTAGGGTGTTTGTTTTAGTCGTTGTTTCGTTAGTTGGTGATGATAAAGCTGGTTTTGCTGAGTCATTTTTGTCTCACACTACCCCTGCACACACCGGTGACCGATCTCATTGTGCATTGTTACCATAGAAACCACATGAAAAGTCAGCTCCTTTTGTCCACTTGAAGTCTTTTGGTGACAGGCCCACTGTAATAACAGAAAACAGACTAGTAATAGCCCAAAAATATCCCAGCTAAGAAATCGCCATAGTCTATAAAGATTCAGGTATTTGCCTGCGTATTTGAGCTAACTAATACAGGTCTTTGTAGATATAGGTTCTAGATTTACACTATTCTTGTCTGCTAATTAGCCGAATGATTTCAGGTTTCCAATATCTGTATAACTCTTAAAAGGTAATTGTCTAGGCTACACTCTCATTTTTGAAAGCTGCTGACAGTGTGAATGTGTCTGAAATTAAGACCGGTCATTGCATGAATCTAAACATGTGTCATGTATGGTGAGGATGAAAAGACATAACTGATATACTACAGCTTCAGGATGAATACCACCCGGTGATGGTTCGAGTCTAAAGTCAACTGGTCACCTAGGTGCCATGAAACCATGGTTACCTGCTATGGCGACAGTTGGTGGTGACTTTGGTCCTAGTGATGGTGATGCTCCACCGAGTAAATGAAACCAGTCTAAACAACCCATTGTAACAAGCTTGCACTAAAGCATATTTAAGGGAACATCAAGTGAGGTGGGAGTAAGCTTCATATCTCCCCCAGGGTAGTTAGACTTATCATGGTTGCTGTGTGAATGAAAATCATGATTGTCAACTGAGTTATCTGAACCTGATCATCTATTTCAACACGAAAGCCTGCATCAGTTAGTCCAGATGACTAGAAAGGACTTCAAATGAATCCCATGCACTAAGTCTGTTTCCCACAACAAATACCTTTTCCCTTTAATATTCCACCCATATTCCTTTCCGGCAAAGGGATAGGGTAGTTTTGAAAAGTATTTGTAAATTATCTCAAATGGTGGGTTTGATGAATAGATGTCTATTCAAAGCAGCATTCAAAATTTCCAACTATTTTTGTCATAATTATATTCAGCTGCAAGGGTAAAGGAAACAAAATGCTAATAATTGAGGTGACTTAACTGCTTTCTTTTATGATCAAACCTATTTGTTGTCTTATTTATATATCTGTCCACAAAGCACAAAGTGAACACAGCGTTTTCCAAGACACAATGTCTATTTCAGACACAGTGCATTCTATTACACAATGAGAAGAATACAGTTTTTGTCTTTAAGAAGACTCACCAAACCACCTACTTTTGTTTGACTTGTTCATGTCACATGTGAATTTTACTCTCAGCCTAGTTTTAGAAACCCCAGGAAAATTGTAATCATCAATAGCTTCTCACATGACTGTTGAGAGTGAGTTACCTTACTGGGCTATAACTTTTATTACTTCCGTGTTGCAGTGAATGATTGTAGACTAGAGTGTACACATGATGGCAGTTTTAACCAGGCATCTCATATGCACACAATTTTTATCATTTTCCTGTTTAGTTACTTATGAAAGGCATTTTTATTTTACTGGAATTTATAATCTTTATTATTTTGGGGTCTGGATTTATCAAGTTTAAGATGATGAATTCTTATCATGCCGACTTTAGGTTATATTGCTGGAAGACACTAGGCCCTAGTCGCAAAAACACACTGCTGTTGATATTGCTCTGCCTGTTGCTACAAACATGATTTTACAGAGTTATAAGTGATGAGAAACAAGTTGGGGGGGGATGGGGACTATGGTTGGGAAATGTTATTTTTTTGTTACACATGAAGATGTATTTTTGTAGGTGATTGAAATAGCTATTTCACAATTCCATGGAAGTGTGTGTGTATGTTGCCTCGTGTAGCTTGCCATGTTAGCGCGAAGGAGTGATGGAAGCCTTGTACATTACGCAGAGTCTGATTTAGAAGATGTACAGTTTGTTGGATGTCTGTTTGTTATTGTTAATTGTTGACTCACATATGTTACAGAGCAGAGCACCTGTGTGAAATCACATTTTCTCTAGGTCATTATTCACCAAGGATCAACTTTCCTTTTGTTTTGAATTCTAACCTCAGAGGGCCTGACGAAACATTGAATTCCACTTTTTATTCTCAACTATTGCGTCCCAGGGTAGCAGCATTAGAATGAATTCAATACACAATTTGCTTCAATGCCATCTACAGTTATGTATTATCAAAGGATTCTATTGCTTTGTAATCTTTAGATCTTCTTTTTGTTCTTTTCTTCTCTTTCCATCCACATTTTCGCACTTCTAACCCAGATTATGTAAAGCTAATGTAAAAAGAAGAGCTAGAGCTAAGATTGCTTGAGCTCCCCTTGTGTACCACATGGAAGTATTACCAGTTCATATCAACAAGTCTCCCTGCATGTGATGATGATGTGGCCCCTTTTCAAGGTGACCTTGTGATGTGTCATCTCTTAGCTAAATTAACACCCACTACCACCGCTGAATAGTAAAACAAACTTATTTTTGCTACACGCATCTGTGAATGTTATGAAAAATGGCTGCTAACTTTGTTTATGTTCAAGAACTTAGGTATGAAGGTTTTCATAAGAAAATTCAACAAAGAATTATTGGAAATGAAGCTGATGGAAAATTAAAGGTATTCATTGTTGGTGACTCAAGGCTGAATGGGGTATTTCCCATACTAAAGAACTTAATTACTGAGGAATGTGTAGTGATTAACTACGCCTCAGGATTGTGTACAGATGAAGCACGCTACATTACACAATTAAGGTTGAGGCAAGAATATTTTGATGTGATAATACTCAGCACTGGAATATGTGACTACACTGAAAAGAGATCAGGCAAAGACGTGCAATTTGTTGGTGTGGTAGAAGAAGTAGCTGCCTCTGTATTGGATAAAATGCAGTCATTCAGAAATCAAGTACGCCCCTTTCAACCAGACTTGCTAATTCTAGTCACTGGTATGTATGGAATGGACATCTCAAGATTCAACAACAGATTGACACCACATCTGCCAGTTGTAAAGGACAAAAGTCAGGATCTACTGGATAGTGGGATAAAATCGCTAAACTCGCTGATTCATGATGCAAACAAAAATGAAACTACAGCAAAAATTAGGATAGATGGACTAGTACACCACTCAAAGTCACATGGAGGAATATCATATGATAGATTGCATGATGGTTGCCATGCTGACGGCAAAATGCTAATTAAAGTTGCAGAGTATTTCTCAAAAGGTATTAAAGCTCTATCTGCACAATTAAAATGAATCTACATAAAGTTGTAAGTAAGTAAGCAGGTCCAGTGGGCAGCTTCTCAAATACAACTTAGTTAAGCAGGATATTCATAAGCAGGTCCAGTGGGCAGTTTTTGAAATTTCTTGTATGAAGTATATGGGTTCATTTACTTTCCTAATGCAGTAACTAATCTCAGGTCCAGTGGGCAGTGATTAGATTATATGCTACTCATCATCATCAATTGTATAACATCAGAAGGACAGCATCATACCGGTACTGAGGAATGCGTCAACTGCGGGGCATCTTTCTACCGGTACTCAAGTAGGCTACCGGTACTCAAGAAAGTCATCATCTTCAAACAAGGACAGTGCTGGATGATGGTAGTTGACAGGTCCAGCGGGCAGTCATCCTATCCTATCATTTATATACATCAGCGGTCTCAAATTATGTACTGTACATTTCTCAGAGTAAGACAAAAAACAAAAACAGATCTGGCCCAGTGGGTATTTCTGTCAGTATATGAAATATATTCATGAAATGTTGTATTACAGATTTGGCCCAGCGGGTATTTCTAGTAGAATTTAAAAAAAAAAAATTGCACTTACTTGTTAGAGACTAAACGCAATATATTAGGCTAAACAAACAATTTGTAACGTTGGACTGCTCTGTCCATTTTTTCCTGCTATCTCTCTAAATATTTATTGAATACTGTATAGTAAACGATTGATTTAGATGGGTAAAAATCCTCACATCTTTTTTAAGATGTAATATACTATATTGTAAATATTCAACAGCATACTGTGTTAGGATTTTAGGATCCATCATTGTATATGCTGGAACATCAACAGTAACAATGGATTACTGTGATGCTCACTTGTATATAGTTGCGTTTATAGTCAAGTTTTTAATTGAATGTAAATTTATTTGTGGGCATGCGACATTTGAAATGGAAGGTGTAGATCCAAAAATGGAAATATGGATTCTCACGCAAAAGATTATAAAGGGCTAGGAATTCTACAGTTAAACTGTAGGAGCTATTTTGGAAAGAAGGATGAAATTCATAAGTTATTAGGTAACTGGAACATTTTGACTTTCTCGGAAACTTGGCTGAAAACTCAACATGATGATTCTATGATACACTGGCCTGGAAAGAAATGTTTTAGACTGGATAGAGTCCACAAGAATGGAGGAGGTGTTATGTGTATGGTACCTAATGAGATTGCGCCATATTGTACGGTAAACAAAAGCTTAACTGTAACAAGCAAAAGTTTTGAATGCTTAGCTATTAATGTTAATCAACCAAAGCATAAGAATATGTTAATCTGTTCTATATATAGACCCCCAAATACAGATATAGATTTATTCTGCAAGCATCTGCAATTGATTGGTGAAAATGTGGATTCAGAAATTTGGATATGCGGAGACTTTAATGTTAACTTTAGGAAACCAGACAAGGAATGTTGCAAAAGAATTGTATCTCAATGTAAGACATTTGGGGCCCTCCCCTATATTACAGGTGTTACTAGACTCAAAAAAAGGAAAAATGGTAAAAGAGGGACAGGTACTACTATTGACAACATATTCACCAATTGTCTTCATGTAAGTGAGTCAGGAGTTATTGATGCTCTTATCTCAGATCATTTACCAATTTATGCTGTGAGGAAAATTGCTAAGAGAGAGTTTACTTTGAAGAAAACAATGGGAAGATCTTATAAAGATTACAATTTTAATAGTTTAGGTGAGTGCTTGTTGCATGCAAATTGGGATATATTTTATCGTCTGCCTACTGCTGAAGCGAAGTGGGATTTTATCATAGACATAATCATTGATTACCTTGATGAGCACTGCCCTATAAGGGAGATACAGTTTAAGGATTTTGGCAACAGTTGGTTTAATAATGAAATTTTAGAATTGGTAAATCTAAGAAGAGATAATTTAATACATTTTAGATGCACAGAGGATAATAAATATTTGGAAGAGGCAAAGACTTTAAGGCAACAAATTAATCAAGCTATCAAGAGTGCTAAGTCAAATCTCTTCAAAGAAAAACTTGAAGAAAATAGGTCAAATCCCAAAAAATTCTGGAAATCAGTGAATGGTCTACTGAAATGCAGTTCTGAAATTAATATGCCGAGATTATTTGATGCAGAATCAAATGAGTTTGTTGAGTATGAGAGCACGCCAAATTACATCAATAATTTCTTGACTTCAGTAGGGGAAGATTTGTTTGAAGATAAAGTAGTAGGTGGATTGTGTAGGGAAAGCACTGTATACAATACTCCATCACAACCGTTGTATGACAGCAATCAACCCTCTTTGCTTGTAGAATATGATGATGTTAAGAAGGTTATCAATGATATAGATATTAGTAAGCCATCTGGAGTATTATTTGTGTCATCTAAGATCCTAAAAGATGCCTTCAGGTGCATAATTCCTCAAATTGTGCATCTATTTCAATTCTCATTTGACAACGGCGATTTTCCAGATTCATGGTCAAAAGCATGTATTACTCCATTACCCAAACCAGGTGACTCGAAAAATGTTTCTAATTTAAGGCCAATAAGTATACTGCCTATTATAGGAAAGATGCAAGAAGTGTTAGCTCATAAATATCTTAGTAATCATTTAGAAACAGCAAACATTTTACATGACTGTCAGTTTGGATACAGAAAGAACTGTAGCACAGGAGAAGCAGTGTCAGATTTTGTAAATGACCTATTTAGATATAGAGACTTAAGTCATTACACTGCTGCTACTTTTGTTGATATGAGGAAAGCATTTGACAGTATACATCACGGCTTACTTTTGAAGAAATTATCAGTCATTGGTTTAAATTACACTTTTCTTAAATGGCTAGAGTCTTATTTGTCAAACAGACTACAAACCACTAAAGTTGATAATATCATATCTGATGTGAAGCAGGTTAGCTTTGGAGTACCTCAAGGCTCTGTGCTAGGGCCTTTACTCTTCATCCTGTTCATAAATGATTTAGTTCCTGAAATCACCAATTCAAAAATAATAATGTATGCAGATGATATAGTATTATATAATAATGATCCAAATTATAGATTAGCTGAAAGGGCAGTTCAAATGGATTTAACTAAATTATCTAATTGGTGTGATGTGAACAGCATGACTATTAATGTTAAGAAAACTCAATGCATGTGGTTTGCATCTACGCAAAAACTTAAACTGGCTCCACCTTTGATGCTTAAAATTGGTAGTCAAGACTTACAGTCGGTAGATTGTTATAAATATTTAGGAGTAATTTTAGATTCACAGCTGACTCTGAAGAAATTTGCAGCAGGTATTCACTCAAATATGATAAGCAAAATTTTTAAATTAGCTAAGTTAAGATATATGGTAGATGAGTATACAGCTATTACTATTTACAGGCAAACTATTCTTCCATTTGCTGATTACTGTTGTTTTTTACTGGATTCGGCAACTAAAGATGTAGTAAACTCAATCCAGATTCTTCAAAACCAAGCTTTGCGAATTTGCCTAAGATGTAAGAGTAGAGAGGAAACAGTAGTTGGCTTGCACAAAAGGTGTGAGATACCCATGCTAATTGACAGAAGGAAGGAGCTTTTGACTTCTCTCTTATTTCGAAAATCAAAAAAAATGAAGTCTGAGAGAACTGCTGTAAATACGCGAGCTAATGATAAGTTTATTTTTAATCTAAAAAGGCCAAGGTCAGATTTCTATATAAAATCTCCTTTCTACAGAGGTGTTCAACTATGGAATGCTTTGGAGGCCGAAACGCAATTTCTAATCAAAAAAGAGGCATTCAAAAAATCCATTAAAGTGATTTACGGTACAAACATGAGAGGAAAAGCTAGGGAGTACTTAAATAGTCAAGAGTTTGTAAACAGGCAGATGAGGAATAGGGCAAGACATGACATTCTGGTCAATGCTTAATTGTTCTTTAACTTTAACTCAACTAGGAGTTTCCCCAAATATGCTCTCTGTGCCTAACTGATAAGTGTATTTCATCCTGAAGGTTCAATAATACTGGACCTAAATTCCATGAGAACTGTACTTATTTCACCTCACTTGTAGAAACAAACTATTGTAATAATGTCGCCATGTACTAGCATTATAAGACTTATATTTTTGGTTTCCCACAGCCAACTACTATTCTATTCTATTCTATTCGTTAGTTTATAATATTAAGATATCTAGGACTGCAGCTTGCAATGTATGTCATTGGATTTGTTACTTACTTGTCATGTCATTGGCATTTGTTCACATGTAAAAGAAACAAGGATTGTTGTTATGAAAATCATATATGAAGTAACAATAAAGCAATTCAAAAAAAAACAAAAAAAAAACATATATTGGGTGGGGAAATGTCAATCTCTCCTGGAGAGAGTAGATTCTTATAGTCGTATTCATGATATATCTGTGTACATATACATATATATACATGCCCCCAATGCTTATGCTGCATTGACTGATTCACAGGGTGTTCCTGTGCCTCGCTCTGACATCAGTATTGTTACATTATACACACCTATATATACCTATGTGATGATCATGATAAAGGCTCCTCATTGTTATGAATAATTAGGCGTAGCGACCCCTAGTTGACTAGTTCCCCAATAGGGGGAGGCATGACTGCCCCTGCTAGAGGTTTTCACAGGAAGTGATGATTGTCCTGGTTCTGTGGGGCATGTGTCACTTTCTTGTTGCCTGTTATAATTCAAGATTAACTGTTAAAACTGAACTAGCACAGGAGCCAAGAAACTTCTCCTTGCACAATGACTGAACGTGTTAATATAAAAGAGACTATCAACACATTTTGCCTATAACACATCCCCGGGTACATGTGTTGCCATAGTAAGAGACGTTGGCAGCCTTTGGTTTTTTGCAGTGCAGTTTAGAAAGTAGTGAGTCTATTGTATTGTATAGCGTTGTGTTGACATATACACTTGATCACTTGTACAGAAGATATTGCACTGTTACATGATACTATAAAAATAGATCTAGCCTTGAAAACTGATGATGATAGTGAGACATAAACCAAGTCGGACCGTCCGCCTAGAGCTAACACAGGCCAAGCATCCTACCCTATACACACATCCATAATAATTGTTAATAATAGCTATACGCTCTAACTATTGTTATCATCTGCTTGGTGGTCGTTTAATCATGTACACAGACCGATGGGGGAAAATGCAGCCAAGGTGAATAAATCACTTGTAATGTAGTATATTCTAATGTTGTACACATGCTTAAATGGCCTCAGGTCAGAGATATCCTTTATTTAGAAAATACTGAAGAAAATGTTAATCATGAAAAAACAAAGTAAAGACTAACACCCCACCCTTGATGTACTTTACATGAATCAGCAAATCCTTAAATATATCGATATATTGTTACCTGGACAACAATCAACTTAGTCAGTACTTCAGTCTCTCGTTAATGGAACACCAATATCAACTACAAGGTTTCCTCCGTTGGGTGTTCTGCTTATCTTAGTCTGTTCGGTCGTACAGACTTGTTTACGCCTGACGTGCCCAAAGACTATCAGTTCTTATTGTACATATTACTTAGCGAAGCCAGAGTGTAAATGGAGTTTTTGTTATGGAAATGACATCTATGTGTTTATGTATACCATATGTGCACATAGCAGTGTGTATGTACATGCATATCTGTGGACATGCATATATACACATATAATACACATGTGGGCATGTAATATTCTCCAACTTTGGAAATCAGTTGTGCTTCATTCACATTTGTACTTTGATCATTAAAATATGTGTTATACAATATACATTTCATTTTTTCTGTGTTGTATCTTTCAAATCAAATGAATGAGACAAATCAAATGAATGAGAGACAGTTTGAGATATAGAGATGATTCATGATGCAGGAGAGACATGGAGAGACAATGAAGGATAATAAGGGAATGATGAGAGACATAATCTCAAATATAGAAACAATGGGACATATTGGGAGAATCTTTCTACATACAGGGAGGTTCAAGAGAGGATAACAGACTCTGAGAGGCAATGGGGGCTATATAATTCACCTTAAAGGGATGTATAAAATGTTAAGGGGGGGGGGGATATAGAAAGAAATTTAACAAGGATTATTAATTAAAAACATGCAGTTCTATACATTATGGTATAACAACACGTTTGAATGAAGTAGGCAAAAATCAGTTAAAGGAAGAAATATCCCATTCAATAATCTGTAGGACAAGGCCAGGGGGAGTTTGTATTTCTATAAATCCAAGTGACAGCTAGCCCCCTACTGTGGCCAGCAGTGACTATACATGTAGTTATATTATGACTAGTGCTATAACCTAACTGTTGGACTTGAGCCTGGGAGTCTTACCCCCTTATTGAGTAACCTGTGAACTAAATGCAACACAAATGGCTAAATTGTGGGGGGAAAATCACAGGTGTTTCCAAATACCCTCTGGATAGAACAGTATATATGTGTGGTTTTATGGTGTGTAAAGCGTATAAGGTATTTTATAAGGCTTGCAAAAGGTGATGCTGTCAAAAGTCGATTTCAGGTTCAAAACAGGGCAAAATTAAATTACCTGTATATAAAAGTGCCTTAGTCTAGATGTTCATGGCCAACCCTATCCAACATTCTGATACATGGTGTGTGAGGAATGGTTTAGTCAGGCTATTCATTATGCTATATAGAAACACAGGAAAAATAATTACTTCTGCGTGACTATCGTATGATGTGCCGCCACCTGGTGTGAAAGATGTCCATTAGAATGTCCATTAGAATTACCTTGGTCCTCAGCAGTAAAGGGCAAGGCTGTTTCTGGTTGGTTGATAATGTGTGATGTATTAAATGCATATGGACCAGAGGATCCTTGTCAGGGGTCAGGCAGGGGATGCAATACATGTTTGATTATTACCCAGAGGTGAGTCCCTTCAGAATTTGCCATTTTTTGGGGTTGCCCTGGAGCATAGCGACCAGACATTGCTTAGACTGTCGAGAAGTCCCTGGGACGTTAGTAGGGACTGTTCCCCCCTGCAGCGGCCATATGCAATAGCCGGGAGTTCCCTGCTTTTCTGCTGGCTCAACTCGCTCCTTATGTAATAGAATAGAGATTGGCGGAAGTCACGTGATCAGACAGTTAGAAGAGGAATCTATTTATAGAAGGTCACATGACAAATGACGTCAGACCACAAAATGGCGCCAGACCCCCATAAATCATAGGCCAGACGACGATGGGAGTAACCTATGTTTAGCTCGATAAACTAGACATTGCTGTGCAACGTCATGGCAACCCTTTTAATGTTTTCGTTTTGCATGGGCGCTGCATGGGGCACCTGCGATCTCACAGGGCGGATCATGTCAATGAAAATAGGCCTATAAATTATGAGAACGGCCATCATGCCTACTGCATTTTAATGAATTTTAACCCGGGAACCTAGTGACCAATGGTCTATTAAGGGTGCGACCATGATGTGATTTATGTGAGAGCATAGCTGACATTGACTAGTTCCAAAATAAACCATCCAGGAGTGATTGGGTATTACCCAATCACTGCTATGTCCAGCTCAACTAGCATCGACGTGACAGTAAAGCAGACATTGACATGACAGTAGGCCTAAGGAAGTGATCATTCTTTTGGGTTTGCTCGCTGCGCCAGGGTTGCCATTTTCATATTTCCAATAGAAGAGGATATTGTCCTGGATTTAATTGATTGCGAAACTTCACAATGTGGCGATCCTCAGTTGTGCGAAGCACGTAACCAAGGTGATATCTCCAAGTGGTATCTGGGGCAGAGGGATGCCCCTGTGTTCCCGCGCTTAGGCCCAGGTCCGACTGTCTACTGTCTACCGGGGCAGAGGGGCGTGTATGGTGTCATCGTACTTGCTGAGTGCAGGGCTTGCAATTATATCAGGGGAATTTTGATCCGTCATTGGGTGAGGGTGATTTTTTTTATCTCATTTATACAAAATTCCACACTACCCCCCCCCCCCCCGCATGTTGTTCAAAAATTAGCACTCCATTATCACGGGCATTGAATCACGGGCATCAATTTTCCAATGTCGAACAACAATATGTAGGATTAACAATGTCCATAGGCTCTGGTTTGGCCCTTAGAGCCTAGGCCTACATGTTTTACATATTTGATGTCTAGTAGATCTTAGCCTACATGGGAACCTATTTAGGCCTAGCATATTATTTTGCATCTGGAATAATACAATTATGGGAGGTAACTTTAGGGTAGGAATCCATTATTATTTCCCTGTATAGCCTATAAAGCCTATAGGCCTTCATGGGAGACTCACGCCTACCAGTGAGTGAAATCTGTCACGATTTAGGGTAAAATGGGGCAATATCGCGCATCTAAGCCTAAAATTTAGCCTAAATATTGATTTCTTTCACCCAGCATAATTAAAGAAAAGTTGACAACTATTTTTGACGTTTTTGCAGACATTTTATGTCCCATTAGACATGATAAAACCAAAATGTAGTTGTATTTCTATAATATATTTGTTCTTAGGGCATGGAGAAGATAGGTCCCATTTATGTTTTTCTTTAGGGTTATATCACGCACCATAGGGTTATATCATGCATTAACAGGGGTTATATCATGCACCTGAAGGTCATGACCTCTATTCTATAAGGAAAATCGTCAAAGCACATTGTAACCAATTTTATTATCTGTTAAAGACATGTTTTCCATGGGTCTAAAATTATCTTAATAAATTTCCAAACCCTTCCTATATAATTTGAACCATGCTTTCATCAAGTATTTTTTTCTCTTTCTAAAATATCTAAAATAATTAGAAATTAGCTAAATTGAATACCACAGGGAAATATCGTGCACCTGTTACTTCCATGGCCCCTACAGGGGGGTAAAATATAATTTCAGCTTGATTTTTCATTTGGTTGCCTTCTGGTCAACTTATTCTCTCTAAAACGATTTTTCATATTTCCCTATGTCATATACCTTCCCTGTGACGTCACAATCAAGAAAATGCGTGATATAACCCACCTGCACGATATTGCCCCATTTTACCCTACTGAGCTAGAACATGACATTGAATAGATCTTGCATAGCACGAGGACTGGCCTACTAACCTCCCGCCAACCATCTCCCCCTGGCAACCCCGACCGTGGTCAAAGCCACACTTTTCTTGTCTTACTAACCTGGTCACGAATGCGGACCTCGCTAGCAGCTTTTACTAGCTCAAATCTGACGGGCTGAGAGTGTGCGGGAGCCGTTAGCGGTCACAACAGCTTTTTCAGACGAGAAATCAGAGCATTATTAGTGACAGCAGCGGGATTACTAGGGATCTCAGCTTGGGTCTGAAGTGCTGAGAGCATGCAAGAGACGTTGGCGGTCAGGACATCTTTTTCAGAAGTGAAATCGGACCATTTTTGGACAGAGCAGAAATTATTTGCAACTTTTTCGTTATTCTGGCTGTGACTACGGACCCCGCTACCAGTAGGAGGAATGAGGCACCATTTGTTGGTTAGGAATGAGGTCGTGTGGGGGTGACCACCACCCTTTATTCTACGTGTTGGGCCTGAGGACGCTATTTATTCATTGGATGGTTTTCCATGCCATGAATTGTACAAAACAAAAAGTTAAACTATGCAGCAACAGGCATGAGATTTTTCCGGATTTCCGGATTTTCGAAGGCCAAGGTGTCACCCCTGTGATTTGTGCAGATCCGATGAAAAAGATATTTTAACATTAATGGGGGGGGGGGGGGGTCTCAGTATCTAGAGGCCTTCATGCCACACAATGTATACAAAATGTCCCCCAGATAACGTCTTTTGGCTGTATTTTGGATTTTTCCTCAAAACCCAATCCCATGCCTGCAGCAAGAAAATAGTGCCTGTTGTCTGGCCACATCATGATAATGTATTGACACTGTCACCACCGCGCCTGCTTGGATGTGAAATTGTGTAAATTGTTGGTATTCTAGGGGTCGGATTCCCCGTACCCTGGTGGAGAGCCCGAAGGGGTGAAACACCTGGGTAATCCTCCCCCTCTGTACCATACCGATCCAGTAACGTAGGGAGCGGAGAACAGTCTGACACGGGTTGGTAGTGTAACGGTTAGCATGCTTGTCACCGGTGCTAGAGGTCTGTGGTTCGATTCCCGGCTGATCCAATGACTAAGTTTTCCGCGACCTCTACAATACTAACAGCCACTCTATTGCTTAAAAGATGTTGAATGTAGGTAGAATGATATAGATGCACTAAAGGAGACATTGGCCCTCTATATTAGAGTTCAACATGAGGAGACACAGGACTACATTAGGGCGCTCACGTCAAACAGGTCACGTTTCTACAGTGGTGTCACATCATATGATGCATGCATATTATAACCCAATCATGTCAGGTTGATTTTGCTTATTTATGTAAACACAACAGAAGCTCCACAAGAGCAACGTTATTCCAGCATTTAGGACATGGGTGAACGTATGGGGATCCAGGCAACCTTTTCCCAACTACCCATGGTACCAGGCCACTGCCCAGGGGTCAGCACCAATCACCTTACTCTACTATATAAGGTGGGCGGCTTCACCTGATCGGGGTCCTGTCTTTGGTCCAAGCCCCGTTTGGACATTGACGATTCACGTTCCCCTTACCCCTTGCCCCTACCTGGATTATGCCCCACTGTTCTCCTGCGTGGTGGCCTCTGACCATTGCATTCCGAAGAGTTTTCAGAGCTCGCTCCTCTTGTCCCTTGTGAGGTTCGCTCCCGGCTCGAACAGACTGAGTGGTGCCTCCACTAGTCTCAAAGCGGCCCCTGAACCACTTCCCTTCCTAAACAGCTATTTCCCCGAATTGGTCCGAACCGGTATCAAACCACTCTTTGGGTATGTCACCTTGTTCCGGGCACCTTGTTTACCGATTCTTCGGATCCGAACCACACACGTTGAGCTGTTGTATGCAGGTTAAGTCAAATAAAGATACTTGTTGAAAAGCAAAACAGAACCGGGTTTGTTGGTATCTCAATTGACTACATCGGTATGAATAAAGGAATTCACCATTTACATAGAGGGATTCAAGAAGTGAACGACCCACTCCCCTATTATTGAAAAGATGACCACTCCTATTACCTCAACTTTGCATTCTCTGCGCAATATATACTTATATATATATATATATATATATATATATATATATATATATATATATATATATATATATATATATATATATATATATATATATGTGTGTGTGTGTGTATGTGTGTCTGTGTGTGTACGGTATATTTATGTATTTATACACCCCCCCCCCTCCCCCCCACACACACATTGTATTCAAAGTGACCCATATCCGTTGTGAATGCTACAGGACAGAATAAAGGCCCATCTATAAGTAACTGAGCTATCTTTGACTGAAATCAGTCGATGAAGAGGATAAGAGATGTCCAATGTGCAGGATGAGAAGAAAGGTGTCATTGATAACAGATTTATGTAAAGGGAGTTGTCTCTTTTTATCAATAGAACTGGGGTGAGAGATGGGATGGGGGGTTATCGCCCACTCTTGGGGGTGGGGGTGAACAGTGTATAAATAGTGTTGACCTTTTTACAACAAAAATAAAGACCCACATGTTATGGCCGACTATTGGCCTACCAGATGGGGGAGAGGGTGTAACAGCATTTTTCCCTTTCAGAAGAAAATGAGCCATATTAGGCCTAGGGGGCCTATATATCGTACATAATATAATCCCCCAACTCAATTTTATTTTGACACATGTAGGTGTGTGTACGGCTGGCCCTTCAACAACCCTTACCCTTGGTGAGGGTTTTTTTTTTTTTTTTTTTGTTATGTTCCTCATAACGGTTTATTGATATGATTTTCAGGAACTACATTTTTGGGTCCAGTCGAAGATGAACAAGTAATGAATGAACATAGTACTAGACATAACGACTGATTTCGCTGCAAGCAGTCTATAACAACATTTGGGTATTTACAGTATGGGTAGGGAAATGTACAGGTGAAGTCAGATCTATGTACCGGTATTTACAATATTACAAATATTACAACAATGAAGGAAGACAGTTTAGCAGTTCAAGTCCAGGTACCGTAAGGTGTGTTAATAAATATATCACAGGGGGGAAGAAGTATAGATACTCCTTTATCACAGAGAAACCCTATCAAGGGTACGGTTCAGGCAAGTAGGTTCCCCGATCAGGGTTTACCTTTTTTGCGTTTTGGTTTCTTGATGTAGGTACCCAAGGACTTCTTTAACTGCAGCTTAAAACTAGGCTTATCACTACATGTTTGAATGTGAGCAGGTAGCTTGTTCCATTCCATAGCGCCTCTATAAAAAGGAGAGCGTTTATAAAATTCTGTGGTGGGTTTTCTAAGCGGAAAATTTGGGAGATAATTACTCCTAGTCCTGGGGTTGGGGTTGGGTTTGAGTTTCTTTGATTTCTTAAAGAAGAGGGAGACAAGCATTTCCTTCCTTCTAGGTGCAGGTAAGGGGGTCTCACAGTCAGCATGAAGTTTAACAATAGAATTACCTCTTATTTGGCGCTTTTGACAAATGCGCAGGCAACGATTTTGAATTCTCCCAATTTTGGTCTGCCATTTCTTGTTGGCAGAGTCTAGCAGAAATGAGCAGTAATCAAACTTGGGCAGAATTGTTTGTTTGAATATAAGTATAGAAGTTTGCACATTAGTGCTACATCTGGTTTTCCCAAGTTTGAAAGAGAGGAAATTTGTACTGTCTCTGGTTGCTTTGGCATGGTCCTCAAAGGTGAGGGCCCTGTCAATAGCAGCTCCCAGGTACGTAAAGGTTTTGACCAACGTGATTGGCTTAGAGTTAATCACAGGGAGCGTCAATGGACATTTATAAAACTGATTGTTAGCACAATACCAAACAAACTTTGTTTTGTTTGGGTTTATGGTAAGACCTTTTTTAGAGCAGGCTGCAGTCAGTTCGTTTAAGTCTGCTTGGAGATGCTCCAGTGCGGTTGCCGGGTCTACGTTTGAAGCGTACAACACAATATCGTCCGCGTACATCTTAATTTTAGAGTGAGTAGGGGAGTTTATGATACTGTCTATGAAAAAAATAAATAGAGCTGGGCCCAAAACTGAGCCTTGGGGTACACCAAAAGAGACTTTCCTGTAAGAGGAGGTTTGTCCTTCAATCTTAACACCTTGCTCCCTATGACAGAGGTAGGAGGTAAACCAATCCAGCATTATTTTCGGAAATCCAGCCTCCTTTAAAAGGTTTAGAAGTTGTGTATGATTTATCGAATCAAACGCCTTAGATATGTCAATGTAACATGCTGCTACAAACTCAGAATTATCACGGGAAACAAAGAGGTCCTCTGTCAAGTCTAGCACAGCATCTGCTGTTCCACAGCCGGTTCTAAAACCATACTGCAGAGGTGACAGGAGCCCGTTCATTTCAATAGTTGACATAAAATAATTCTTAACTAATTTCTCTAGTATTTTACTAGGGAGAGGGAGTATTGAGATTGGTCTCCAGTTTGTGACATTATGTAAATCCCCACTCTTGGGTATAGGTGTAACACTTGCCCTGGCCCAGTCTAGGGGAAACAATCCCTTCTCAATTGAGTAGTTGAAGAGATGGGTCATTTGCGGAACTAGGGCCAGGAAAGCATCCTTTAGGACTTTAGAGGAGATGTCCTGGATGCCAGAGGATTTGCATACATCTATGTCTTTAAATAGTAGCTCGACCATCCCTTGTGAGAAGGAGGCTGGGGGAGCGAGTGTACCTTCATACCCCTCCTCTGGTCCATTATAACTCAGAGGTGGAAGATTGAGATCAGCGTAAAGGTTTTTTCCCACATTGCTGAAGAAATTATTTATGTAATCGGCAGTGTCAGTAATTAATTCACCAGTTACTTGATCGTTAAGTACAGGGGTTGAACTTGATTTTGGCGCTTTAATTAATTTGTTAATTTCAGCCCAGAATTTACGAGCATTACCGCGACACCTATCCAATTTGTCAGTTATAAATGTGTGATGTGCCTTTTTTGTCATTTTAGATATGTCAATCCGGGCTTTCCTGGCTTTCAAAAAATCATCAAACCTATGGTAGGTTCTGAAATTATGCATCAACTCATTTCTCTCCTTAATCCTAACTAAAATTTCGGAGTCCATCCAGACTTTACCATAATCTTTGACAGCAAACGTCTTCAGTGGGCATGTAAGATCCAGATAATCATTTATAGTACTTTCAATTTCATTCCACATAAGATTTATGTCATCACAGTCAAGAAAACTGGACCAATCCTTAGTATGCAATATATCAATTAAATCATCCTTATTATAATTACTATAGGATCTACCGGTTATTTCAATTTTCTTAAAGCCGTTTCTTCCTTTTTTCCTGACAGCAGTGATCGGGAGGTGGTCACTAATGAACGCGTTTTCAACAGAAGATGATGCTACATAGTTTGAATTTGTGAGAATATTATCTATACACGTGCCTGGACCTCCTTTAGGATTTGGTCTGGTCATCTCTTGGAACAGCCACATGAGTTGGAAATCCCTACAGAAGTCTTTGAGTTCAACAGTATCTGTATGATCAACGTCTAGGAAATTAACATTAAAATCACCTAGAATCCATGTCTCACCTTTAGTATTCCTGATTGCATTTTTGAGATGATCAATAAATTTAACTATATCGCCCTTAGGGGGTTTATAGACTGTGAATATAGTCATAGCCTTATTGTTAGGCACTGTGATACTAATAGCTAAGCATTCTATGTCAGGAGTGATGACACTATGCTCATATATTTTAGATGAGTGTGAGAAATATCTATTCGATAGGTAGCAGATTAGACCACCGCCGGCTCTATCTGGTCTATCTATACGATGAAAGTTTTTATGAGGCCACGCAAGGAGAGCTGCGTCATACATATCAGTGAGCCATGATTCCGAGAAGGTGATAATTTCAAATTCGTTGAAAATGTGTTGAAGTTCTTTGAGTTTTGGATGCATACTACGACAATTGAGGTGTACAAAATTAATGCCCCTAGCATGGGAGACCGGGGCAAGTTTCAGTTTAGATTTAGCTTGTGACATATTTGGTTGTGACATTTTGAGATGTCAATATGTAACAATGAGCACTGGTAAATAAATACAATATAAGGAGTACTATTTGTAGTTTTTCCTTTAATCCAAAATATAACAAGCGAACTAACAACAATTTAATATCAAATACCGTATTTAAAAGCGAGTTAAGCACACGGTTTGAAACTCTTTCTATAGAGGGAGAAGATAGTTAACAGTATATCTATCCCAACAAGTATCAAGAATGTTTATCTAAGAATGCTTCGTTCAAATTGTTGTGTAACGAACACGTATACCAAATTTAAATCTAATATTGAATATAAACAGCTTGCAATACAAAGGGCCGCTGTGTTGAAGTGTTCTTTAAGAACAACTGGTGATCTATGTAGTAACAACAATTATCAACCTGATTGGAGCAAAACCTAGCTCAGTAACGTATGTAAAATTCAGCTGGCACAGGTGTATTAGTTCTGAAACCAGTTGCAACCTAAAAGGGCAGAGATCCAGTAGGGTCTGTGCCGCTTTAGGTTATGCTATAGTAGAGGTGACTCGGATTTCACTAAGTCTGATCTGGAGATAGACCCCAGGGAGAAATTTAAAGGAAGAACAAGTTTATGTCAGCAAGAGGGGGGGGGGGTGGAATTTCTGGTGTGTGAAGCCATAGATCCCAATTTGAGAATACATGATACCTGTAATTTTAATTTAAAGACAATTATCTGGATTAGACTAATATTTTAACACTTTAATTCTAAACATGATATGAGTGAAGGTGTATTTCTAGCCCTGGAACTGTGTCTGGCAGTAGATACCTAAGGAATATTCTCTCACCAAATCTATGTCTAATGTCAATTAATTGGTATCTCAGAATTACATTATTTTAATCATTATATCAACATTTTAAGGGGTGAAATGGAATTTATATATCATATGAATACAATAATACAGACAGCATAAATGGATCATGGGTGTGAAGTCCTGGGTGGATGCTGCGAGCTGACTCCAGGAGGATGTGGGCGAAACATCAAAGTAGATCCTGCATCAGCTGAGGACGGGGCAGGAGCAGGTCAGATAATCAAAAACGGTAATACAAAGACCCATGTGCATTAAACAGCTAAGCACCGGGTTCAAGTAGTCAATTTACGCCAACTTTAAAAGAGTTAGCAAAGAACATGTTGCAATACTGATACTTTGAATACAATGTGAGGTTGTCAACAAGTCATATCAGTTTTTTTTGATGGCGTTTCTGTCCCCGTGGAGAGGTGGCTGCTGGGTGGACAGGTATCATGGATAGCGTAACGCTATTTTGGATCATACATACTTGACAAAAGAACTCTAATGAGTTCAAGTAGAAAAATGGTAGCGACTCAAATGAGTCAGCTACGAATAACAACATGCATGCAGTATTTCAAAGTGAGCACTGGAAGAGACACAGCATGGAGTAAGGCCGAGGGAACAGCGTCCGACTGATCCATATGGTCACTATAGCAGTGAATACAATATGAGTGAGGATGCGAAGACTCTAGTGAGTCTAACGAGAACAGTAACGACTCAAATGAGTCTGTTACCACAATCTGGGTCACTTCTAGTGAGCTGCATAGATGAATACTGGAGGTAGTGTATGATGAGATGTCATTTCACATATACCGGGACCCCAGTCTGGAGAACACTGGAGGCTTTGAGGTATGGCTCTGGTGTTGGGCATCACCAGCACGAGACGTAGTTGGACGGAATACAGTGTTTTCTGTGAGTGCAAACAGCACTCTTCTTGTATCTTCTGTATTTGCCTGTGTATAGTGTGAGCAGAGATCAGCAGGAGAAGTCTGACCCTGAGTCACACCCTTTGCAACTTTAGCAATATTTTTTTCTAGACAAGCAGCTAGTAGCTTGCCAGTGGCAAGCTTGAGTGGGTACTTTCCATGGGTGCCGTCTTTTAGTTTTGTGTATTTGTGAGTCACCACTCCATTAGATGACCTATTGTACCTGACAAGGGCTGCTATGTGTGGAGTGGCCACACCCTGGGACAGATTGCTAGCCATAATGTTGTGGTTGATTCGAACAAGAGTCCTTTCCAGCCTGGACTGATCAGGGCAGCGGGTGGTTTGGTGGTTTGCTGCAGCTAAGTCCACCGAGAAGATAGTGGATATGATAACCTTAGTGCAGGGGGAGACTTTTTTCACTAACTCAACAATATCCGCATATTTTTGGCGGACTTTGTTGACACACTCTGTCTCAGACTGGGAGAATGATACGTGGGCGCCATTTTTTTCAGTAATGTCACAAATACCAGTAGTGATGAGAAGGAAATCTATGTGTTGACGTTGAAGTCGACTCTGGATAGTGGGCATGCAATCAGCTATTTTAGCCCCACCGGTTGCTTGCATATGCAATGAACCCGAGTAATTGTTTCTCATGAACTTATAAAGGTGCTTTGAGCGTGAGTCACCTATTAGAAGACATCTAGAAAACTTGTACCGGTTCGCTACAGCCATACTTCCTGAATGTAGTATTTACTAGGTGTAGATGCCAAGCCTGTTTTCCAACCGGACAGTTTCCAATAAGCGTCCATGCAAGTTAGCTCCTGGGATATGGGCACCTGTGTCAAAGGGTGTTTGGGTGAATCTGAAGCCTATTCCTGATCCCCACAGCCTATCCACCGACGCTTCCCACAACGGAGTGGGGAAAGTAGAGGCGAGTCTGGCAGCAAATTGCGTTCCCGGGGCAAACTTGGTTCGGAGGAGCTTTAACATCAACTTAGCTTTCTGTGCGTCCCACAATTTTCTGTCATCAGTTGTGAAAGCCACTTTGTTGCCCGCCTTCTTTATGTCTGCCGACTTGTACAGATCCAAGATGGCGGAGATAGCACGCTGATCACCAGCGAAGCGAGCCTTGAAGAACTGGTATGCTTGCTCGACGGAGCAGAAATGATACGTTATCCCTTCATCATCAATATACTTGAAAAATTCACAGAAAAAAATTGAAAAAAATGCAGTGTGTCCCGCGTAGATGATGCCTGCTTTTGTTGACCTGATTTGTATGGATCGGTCAACTGTAGATCCGAAACTGTCAGCACGTGGCGCGGAGTTCTCGGAGGAGCCGGGAGGTGGCGGCACCAGAGGCGGCAGGTTATCGTGGGCGGTGGAAGGGGGCGTCACAGGTTGCTGTCTGCTAGGCTCGTTCTGCGTTGTCGCCCCTTCAAGACGTGTAGAAGTACCTGCAACTGGTGTAGGGGGTGGAGGGGGCCGGAGCTGTGAAGACTTAGCTACTAATGGGATAGAATTAGTTGGGGCGACGTTAGGTGTGGTGGTCACAGTTGACACCTCCAATGACGTCTCAGAGCTGATTTCGGCTTTGTCATGTTTCTTTACTAGAAATCCATTTGACACAGTAGGGATCTGATTGTCAAATTTATCATTTGGATCAATATCCCTATTGAAGTTGGACGGCGATTTCAAATGATTCGGAAGATATTCCTTTGGGATTTTGTCCAGTGTCTCAAGTGTGTAGGTCTGGCCATCTATGAGTATATCAGTAGTGGAGCAAGGAGCAAGCATTTCGTCCTGGTTTAGATGTAGAGATATCTGTTTCAGGTAAGCTTTCTTGTCCCTGATCTCTTTTTCTTCTATGTGTTCCACTGTGGCAGAACGGTAACCTGGGATGTATTTTAGAGATTTAGAGGCAGCATCCATGAATTTAGCTTTGGCAGAGTAGCTGCTGAAAGCAACAAGAAGGGGGGCAGGTTTCTGTGAATCAATTTTAGCTCCGCCTCTTCTCATCCTGGATACTCTGAGCAGATCTGCATTGGTGAGGGGCACTTTGAGCTTGATAGACAAGTTGATAACAAGTGCTGTCAGCGAGTCTTTGGTTTCGTCCTGAGATTCTGGCACTTTGTATAAGACTGTGTTCCTCGGGGGGAACTCATCTGAGTGCCTTACTGAGTTCATGTCGGCTGCAGCTTGGTTGTACGTAGCATTCTCAGATCTAGTAGAAGTAAGAGACTTGAGAGTTGTTTCAACAATAACCATTTTCTGCTTTAGTGCCTTAATTTCGTGTAGGCCCTGGATGAAATTGGGATGATTTTGCTGAGCATTTTTAAGTTCAGCTACGTCCGCTGATAGAGCAGACTGAGTCTTAGGGTCCAGTTTTAGATTCATCAGAGATGATTCCAGCTGCCTTATTTCTTTACGCATGGAGGAGATGTTGTTTAGGGCAGTCTGAAGTTCCAGGGCCTTTTCTTCTAAGACTTTGGTGGTATTCAGGTACTCCCTGAGACTGGAGGGGGAAGTACTCAGAAGAAGTAATCTATCTTCAATAGCCTTGGTCCTATTTTCAATGTCAGTGGGATTTGAGAATCCCCTCTCTAGAGCTTGGATTCTACTTTGAAGTGCAGTGATATGACATGGATCAGGCATCTGACCTTTGTCCAAATTTTCCACTTTATCAGAAAGTTGATCAATTTGGCTCTGGGCTGTTTGAAAATTATCAGACATGACTTCACTCAGATCTTTAAGGAGCTTTCTTGTAGTCTGCGCCTTTTCCAACTTTTTGTCCTGCACTGCAAAGGCAGCTGCCAGATTTGATATTTTGGCACTTAAGTCAACCTCCTGTAAACCCACGACTGAGACAGGGGTTGTTTTTTTCTCGAGGAGATTAATCTTTGTTGTTAGCTGTTGGAAATGGAGCTGGAGAGTGTTGACCTGAGCTTCGCAAGTGCGGATTGACTCGAGTGAGTCTTGACAAGTAGGCTGTAGAGAGTCTAACCTAGCACTTAAGTTATCCATATTTGTAGAGAAGTCTGCTGCCGTGGTGGAGACAAGAGACTTAAGACTATGTAGATCCTCTACAACCTCATGAAGTCGTATAGGTTCAGGAGCCGGTGGTGTGACAAACCCAAAGGGGTTGGGAGTCTTTAACACAGAGTCCGTCACAGATGGGACCGAGTCAAGCTCCTCTGGGAGAGTCAAGCTGAAATGTGGCTCTAGGGTAGTCGGACTGGTTGGACAGGAATTCAGATCGATCAGATCAAAGTGGGGAGCTTTAATATTGAAAAGCTTAATCCCCGATTTCTTTTTTACCTCATATGTGATATGTCCCGGCGGCACCTCCAGAGGGGAGGGGTTGTGATCCCCCATTTGAGTTTCAGTTTGGCCCTCCTCAGTTTCCAACAGGGACTGGCTTCTAGTCCTGACTAATGTCTTGTTTAGCCTGCGTGCAGGTATAGGTGGGATCTTAAATGGCTGATCCATGGTGGAAGTAGCAGGCTCTTCATCAGAGGAGGACACCAATTCGAGTGAGTTTCTGCTACCTCCTAAAACAGTAACACCATTTAACTGTGCAGTTGGGGTGAATACGAGGGGTGAGTTGAACATGCTATATGACTCAAATGAGTCGTCAGTGGTGTACAAAATAATGGAATCATTGGAGGCAGCGTTGAGGGCTTGCAAGGGAGAGGTGGAGGCCTGAGACTGCACTGCCTGAGACTGCACTGGTTGGAGATGGGGTTTGTTCACTGAATCTGGAGTAACCAACGTGGCTGCCTCAACCAACGTGGCTGCCTCACAGTGATCCACTGCAGGTACAGAAATTAATTCATCTGACTTTACATGTGGGATAGAAACAGCCGGGAAGTGAGATAAGCCTGTCGTGACTATATGTGTATCCAATACAGCTTGCTCCGGCTTGGAAACTATTGGGGTGCTAGTGATAATGGGCCTGAGAAGACCTTTCCTAGGCCATGGGCTAGGCATCGTGACATGAAGGTTATCATGTGGCAGAGTATAGGCCACAGATTGTGGGAGCAAAGGTGCATCAGGTGAGACTACCGAGGAGGTGGTCCCATATGACTCAAGTGAGTCTGTAATTCCCGCAGCAGGAACTGACAGTAGAGTGTTTGACTCGAGTGAGTCTGTAGACTTGGCTTTGATGGACACATCATTGCCCACAGGTGTGGACGGTATAGACTCAAGTGAGTCAGTGATACCAGCAGCAGGAACTGACTGTAGCACATTTGACTCAAATGAATCTGTAGGCTTAGTGATGATAGATACACAGCTGTCAACAGGAGTGAACGGGGTAGACTCTAATGAGTCAGAGAGTATCGATGTGTGTTTACCCACTGCGGCAGCTGATCCAGAAGAGGAGGAGACTTCCGTACTAGTGACAGGGCCGAATCCGTAGAAACTAGAGCTGCTGTCGGATGAGACGTGTTGCTTTTCACTGATGACTCCATCTGGATAGGTGCAGGCTGGGTCAGGTGAGTTTGCAGAGATGTCTGAAGAGCTTCCAGCGGTGGCCACTGCGTCTTCGCCCAGAATGTGATTGTTTACATCCGGGCTTTGAAGAAACATGGCGGCCACAGTTGACGTGCTGTTTTTACCAGTTGTTTCGTATTCAAAATCTTCAGCGTCCGTTAATGAATCAAGCACAACTTGGCTTCCCTCAATGTCAAGGAAACGGATAACTTGAGACTTAGGGGGTACCGTGCCTTGATGCAATTTGGACAATGTTTTTACCTTGATTTTACTGACAGACGAGTCGACAAAGTTTTGAAGGTTATCGTCAGCAAGATGGCGTAGCCCGAGTGTTGCCGATGTCGCTGGAGGGGCTTCGCGGAGACTCGGCTCCAAGGCGGAGATTGCCGAAGCCCGCTCGGGCTGAGTTTCGGCGTCAAAAAGGGAGGCAGGCGCATGCGCAGCCTCTCGGGGCATGGCAACATGGCCGTTCTCGCTTTCGTTGACATTGGTTACCAAACTAGAAACTTGCCGAGAATCTAAGTCTACAGGTAGTAAAGTAGTTTTACCATCCTCCGAGGGTGGATCCTTGATTGTAGAACAGTCTGGTGCAGTGCAATGCACTCTCTTTTTCTTGTTTCGCTGAGGGTGGGGTTTTGACGGTTTTGACATTGCCGGGACGCCAACAAAAAGTCCCAAGTGTCAAGTCGGGTAGAGTCCGAAGCAAAACTGAGAATCTTGCAGAGTAGAAACTTCTTGGGCCGGGAGAAAGTAAGTACGCCAAGTCACGGGATGTTTATGTATTGAAATCACACTTTGTAGAGATTTAAAGATAGTTATAACTTGGCGTTTTTGTAGAAAAAGTGACTCCCCGAGGTGGCTGTACGTTTGGTCTACTCAGACATCGCGCGCGGAGTTCCTAAAAACGTTATTAATAGTGGTTTGTATATACCCATGTAGCTCATGTACCTCTCGAAAGTATAGAGAATAAAGTCATTTTTATTACCAAAAGTGACCCTTGCCGAGGGGGATTTCTGGTCAAATTTAAGTGCCTAGGTTTAGGCAAACCGAAGACTAACCTTTGGTGAGAGGGATTTTGGTTAAAAGTGACCTTTGTTATCAAGTAGTTTGCCGAAAAGTCTACAATGTGACCTTTTTGGGAAGATTTTGTTGAAATTTCTGAAAAGTGAGGGGGGATTTCGTTGAGAATTAACTCTTGGCGAGGGGGATTTCGGTGAAAAGCAGACCATTGGTGAGGGGAATTTTGCTCAAAAAGTTCCCTGCCCAGCCGCAAACTTGTGTAGAAAATGTGGATAAGTGCCCCCCCCTCCCCCCACAAGGATAACCCCCATAAGGGAGTGTTCATTTATTAATAACAGGGGGGGGGGGGGGGTGAGATTTCGCGGGGAGGGGTGAACATTTTTTACACCCCCCCCCCCCCATCGAGAGCGTGGCGAATGTTTCGGGCCCCCCACCTCGCCAAAGGCGGCAAAAATTCCCCCCCCCCTTTGAACTATAGGTAGTAACACGCCGCCTTTTTTGCTGAAGGGGCTACATTTTTTATGCCCCCCCCCTCAAGAGGAGTCAGAATTTTTTACCCCCCCACTCAGGAAAGGTCGGAAATTTTTGCGCCCCCCCCCACAAACCCACCACCCCTCCCCTTTTTGTTGTCAATAAAAGCTATTATTATTACTAATAAATTAACACTCCCTAACCAGGGCGAAAATGTGTAATAAATTTTAATTCTACTACCCCCTGCTGTTAAAAGATGATCACTCCCTAAAACATTGTGATCTATGATGTAGGTCATGCCGGGAGGTCATGGCTACAACCTGCCTCAAACACGTAGATTCATCCACGTGTCAGCGCGGGAAAACCTGCGATCTCCGCTTGGAGAGTGAAACCTCTGCTTGGTACAACATCCAAGATGGCGGCGCCCAGGGAGAAAACAATATACGTGCTCTACATTGTGGGCTTCCTAGTAAGTAAAACGAGCTAAATGCTATGGTACCGTTCACCTGGAGAAACCACCAATATATGGCCTAGTCTGTGTAAAATATTTATAACAATTCTACATGTATTGAAAGGGCTAAAGTAAGAAACAATGTATCTGAGCGATAATACCCGCTTTTGCCGTATTCAAGGCAGCAGTACAAGTTACTACAGAGAATTATGGCCCCACTGCAGATCATTGCCAGATGTGGGCCACTTTAAGTTAACGTGGCAGACAGCAGTGTACGGTAGTAACACCTGCACGTGGAGGGCCGACATGTACAGTAAACAATAAATACAAACAATCCACAATCCCCCGGACCTGTTAAATGTGCCACGCCCACACCTCCCTTTCTGAAAGGTTTTCACAAACCTTTTTTAACATCGTCAACAGGGACAGGATAGATGGAAGGGCCTGCGAGCTGCCACTGGTACTATATAGTGGTAGTCGGTGGACCTTTTGAAGACTCCTATTATACTGGTAGCCACTTTGCTACATGTACTATGTAGTAGGGGGTGGTCATTTTTAAACAGCACTGCGCCTGTGGCCCTATCGATCCCTATTGGAGTGAGAAGGGTGGTCGACCTCTCCATGACCATGATGCCATGGGGGAACTTTGACTTGGAAAATTCACTCGCCCCACGATTGTTGATAAATGACCACTTCCTTAATGTATTAATGTCTATGCTTATAGCATTTAAAAGGGATGCTATTTTTTATATATCAAATAGGGTTGGTGGAGTTGTTTTTTTTTGGGTGGGGGTGTTCTTGACCAGTGTGGGGTATCCATATGGAATGACAAATGTCACAGGAATAAAAAGTGGACATCTCATTTTACTGGTGGATTTGGTTTGTGGCATCTTCCCCAACATCACTGTTTTTCCTGCAAGGAATTTTTTTTCACGTAGACTGCATACTGTGGGGCATAAGGCCAAAAAAAAGAAGGTTTGTTTCAGGTCACCCGACCGACCCTATCCATACAGGGCCGATCCTACGTTTTTTATGCAATTTTGAAGAAATTTTCGTATTTTTACCTTTATTGGTCAATTTTAGGGTATTCAAAAAAAGTTGGCTAGTACATTCATGTTAATAAAAAAAAATATAAAAAAATCCGACCAACCGACCCTACATTTTCCTCCCATGTTGTTACCTGAAACAAACTTTCTTTTTTTTGGCCTAAGCTGAGAAGTATGCGCCTCTACATGAGTACCCACACTTTTGGCCGTGTCGCCGTGTCGAAATTAAACAGAAAGGCCGTGTCACTTTGTCGATTTTTACATATATAGGAATTAATAGAAAAATCTCTGTAGGTCGATTTTTACCCCTAATTTCCTGTGTCTGTCGATTTTTAAAAGGGCCTGTCGATTTTTACCCATGTAGGGGCACAAGTATTGACTAACGTATGTGGTTGTACTTTGTCAGGACCTGCTGGGTGTGAGTATGATCATCCCACTCCTCATGCTGCAGGCCCGGGACCTGGGTGCCTCTCCCGCTCTCAGCGGCATCCTAGGTAAGGCACTCACCATCACTGATAGGACACCGTAAAGCCTCTCATATATGGCTGTGTCTCACCAGATCAATACAAGTTGACGGTCTTTGACCGGGTGACACATTTGACCATCAACTTGTGTTGATTTGGTGAGACACAGCCATGAGCCTGACTCGCATATTAGCCGCACCCCTAACTTTGTTCAATCATATAAGCCCCAGAGACGGTTTGATTTTGCCGACTTTAGTACTGTAGTAAACACGTGCATATAAAAACTCATGTTTAATCTGCACCCATACTTTGTCCTGATCCTATAAGCCGTACTGGCGATCTGACTTTCATACTAGTCACGGCCTATATGCGAGGTTTTGCGGGTAATATTATATCCTAGTATCTTCAGATACAATTGAACCCTTCATCCTAATATTTAAAGTACCGGTATTATAAAAATTAAAATATTATGTTAAAGTTTTTAATTTTCCATTAATAAAGTACAGAACATATATACATACATTTTGTATTTGTGCTTTCTTTAGGGTCTACATACGGGTTCTTGCAGCTGTTCTCCAGTCCAATGATGGTAAGTACACCAGAGTGTGTGATATTGGCAATTCTAATAGGTAGAATGTTTAGTATCAAATATACACTCACATTTTCTGCGTTGGTTTTATGATTCTTATGTTTCTGGTATCCCTTAACTGCAATATCTCAAAATATGATATACCATATTCGACGTAATAAGCGCCCTCTCCCTAATAAGCGCACCCCCCTCCCTTTCAGATTTGTTTCCAGATTTATTTTGTGTTGCTCCAATTTTGTTACTGTTTTTCCCACTGTTGCATCACTTAACACCTGTGTAGGTGTTAAGTAAGTGTTAAGCCCAAGCCAAGTTTGAAGGCATATGGGACCCATATGCCTTCAAACTTGGCTCGTGGTTTCTTAATGGGTGAGTAGAAGGCGTTAACCCTTTAAGGACGGCATGGTGCCTTAATGAACCATAGCCTTGGTTGCCATGATGCATGAATACAGCCCTGGCGAGTAACTTACCAGTGCTGCATTCATGCATCATGCCGACCCTATGAGGTCAAGACACCCCCGAAGGGTTGGCATGATGCACCAATGTAGCACCGGCGAGTTCCTCGCCGGGGCTGCATTGGTGCATCATAACATCAAATGTCATCTTACAGTGGCATGCATCATTAAAGGGCCACCGAGGTGAGCCAGAGTAGTAAGACAGCCGAGGGGGATGCTTAGGCCCAAAAACAAAAGTTCAGGTGTCCCTAGCGACCCTATTTTTCTGGCCCTACCCCAAAAAGAAATTTCTTCTTTTTTTTGGAAGTTTTTTTTTCGTTTTTCTACCAAATTTTACTGACATTTTTTTTCCCGTAAAATTATACGAAAATGGGAGGAGATTTGTCTCAAAATCCTTAAAAAAATTAGTTTAAAAAAAATCGACCTACCTGCGCTACTTTTTTTGTTACCTGAACACAACAATTTTTTTAGGCCTTATTAAAATGGATCTTTCGTAATCTTAGGAATAATACAAGGATCAGAGTGATGACCAGACGCCCAAAATGTGAGTCATACAGGGACAGCCCTTACACAGAGGGGTGCTTCTGTGGGACTCACAGGACTATCTTGTACAACATGCTCCAACACTTAGTAAATTTAAGGATAGCATTTTTGTGAATGACTAGTTTGACCAGGCATGTATAATTGTGTATCAGCGGCCACTATGGTGTAATGAACCGTACCAGGTACCATATCGGTACCAGCTAGTAGACTGGTCATGAGTGTTTCATACACATCTACTTTGTATAATATTTACTGAAATACGTTGAATGAATACGCAAACAAGCTAATCATACTCGTGGAAACCGTTTTCTTTATTCATGCTCAGAATGGTTAAGTAGGACAACAAACAAATGTATCATGTCATAATATTCTCTATCTTCATTGATTGGATGAGTATATGATTGTCTTAGTTATTAAGCGTTGGATTTGGCGGTTTCTTGGAAGAGCATCTTTGTAATGATTTTTTCTGCCAAGGCCAAAAAAAAAAGTTTGTTTCAGGTAACGCGACCGACCCTATCAAAACCGGGCCGACCCTACGTTTTTTTATGCAATTTTGAAGAAATTTCCGTATTTTTACCCTTTTTTGGTCAATTTTCGGGTCTTCGGACTGGCCGGCTGGTATTTTCATGTTAAAAAAAAAAGTTAGAAAAAAAAAATATCCGACCTACCGACCCTACATTTTCTGCCCATGTTACCTGAAACAAACCTTTTTTTTTGGCCCAATAAAAAACCCATCAAACTTCCACTCAAAATAACATTTGTCCTTAATTCAGGGAGACTGGAGTGACCGGTCGGGGCGGCGCCTGGTGCTGCTCTACTCCCTGCTGCTGTCGGCGGTCGGCTACTTCATGCTGGCCTCGGCCACCTCACTCCTCATGCTCTTCTTGTCGCGGATACCCACAGGTAACAAAGAATACTACTTTATAAAAATTTATTTTAATTTAATTTTAATTTAATTTTAATTTTAACAGAAAACAAGTCGTTTGAACAGGAATATTTGTTATTATTCATCTATATAGAAGATTATAGTATAGAGAAACATGATAAAGCATAAAGAAGCAACGGCAATGTGTGATGGGAAATATTATTGTATATATAATATATTCAAATTTTATTCTATGAAATGTTGTACATTTTCATCTGTTTTATTGACCCCACATGATCTTCTTAGATTGGATGTTAGATATGAACAAAGAAATTCATCACCATGAATAAAGTCAGTATGAAAAGATTCATGTCTACATTACAAATAAAAAAAGGTATAATATTCAAATTTAAAAGATAGTATATTTCAACTTAGTTCCCTGGAAGTAAATGGTAAATGATACCGATATAAAAGAAGTGAAATTTTTATATAGAAAAGAACATCAGGCCACACCAAATAAAAAAGTCGGTCTACGCATTTCCCGCACTTTATTTTCGGAAATTCAAATTATTATTTTTGACCAAAAGTTGTGTCTATGGACTATGCCCCCATCATTTCCCGAAGAATCGAATTTTTTTGGTGGCTTTTTCTTTCATTGTGAGCCAGGAAATATCGGTAATAAGATATTTTTCCCTCAGGAAAAGAAATCGCCTGCTCCCCTTATATAAGTTTGGAATCCACAGAGAAATAAATTAAAAAGAAATTTCACCAGCTCTCACCAGTTTTTGAAAAACTAAATCTGTAGACCAACTCTTTTTTTTTGGTGTGGCCTCATGTTGACCCCCTATGTGCTGTTCCCCCTGTCTGTGCGGCTGTAGGAGTGTTTAAACACAGTCAGGAGGTGGCCGTGAGTTACCTCGGCACGGCGCTCCCCAGGACGCAGCACGCGGCCGTGCTGGGACGCTTCCACGCCATGTCCAGTGTCGGGTTCATCGTGGGGCCCGTGATCGGGGGACACCTCGCCGAGGCGGGCGGGTTTCATCTGGTTGCCATGGCGACCACGCTCGTCTTTGTGATTAACGCGGGTGGGTAGTTCTCGCTAGCCAGTGTGTTCCGCTGTGTGAACGGTCAGCTACTGGTGGACGCATGGTTGTAGTCGGTTTGTAGAGTCCGCTGTGGTGTTCGCCAAGTGTGTTGTGAGCCTATGCATTTTGTAATTTGCTTCTGGCCTTCAACACTTAACTGCAGCGCAGTTTGAGATTGCTTGTATTCCAGGCTTGTCCAACTCCAGCGGACACCGGACTGTTGAATTCCGCTCATGTGTCCCCAAGCATCTAGTAGACAATAACATATAAACCTATTATACTTTGGGCATATAGGTGTGCCTATTTGTTTCTCAAGGGTATGAGGATTTACATTCCTGTAAATCCTGTCCAAAGTAGGGATCTAAACCATGGGTTATTTAACAGTCACACAGAAAGCTACAAAGGAGGCTATGAACTGACTACAATGAGGGACGTGTACCCACAACCTTGGGCCATTTTCTCATTTTATTCTCTCGGTTATGGGCGGACCACAGTTAAAAACAACAACACGGTTATATACATGCCAGTCTTCATGGCTTGCTCAACCAAAAAGTACCGGTTAATAACTTTTTGAAATTTTGTTGTTAGATTCTGAGATGCCCATAATCCAAAGAATTAAAAAGAAAAAGTGGCCTTAACCCTTTAACGACGGCATAATGCATCATACCCTTGATCATCATGATGCATTAAAGCAGCCATGGCAGGTAACTCAACAGGGCTGCATGCATGCATCATGACGACCCTACTGGTTTGAGACACCCCCGAAGGGTCGGCATGATGCACCAATGCAGCCCCGGTGAGTTACTCGCCAGGGCTGCATTCATGTAGGGTTACCCCCACCTCCCCCTGTACCAGCATGTCCCCATGTTACCCCTGCACGTTATCTCTGTACCTTCCAGGCCTGTTTAAGCAGACCCAGAGCCTCCTGAAGGTGGCGCTAGCAGCTCACATCCCCGAGGGCGATAAGCCGGCAGCGTTCGGTCGCTTCAACTCCATCTCCACGCTGGGGTTCGTGGTGGGGCCGGTGATCGGGGGACACCTGGCCGAGGTGATGGAGGGACGCTCGCTGGTCATCGCCTTGTCGGCCTCTATATGTGTGCTCAATGCTGGTGGGTGGAACAACATGGCGTAGGGTCTCAACTAGGGCTTTATTAATTCAGGGATGCCACTTTTCCTACTTTTGTAGGAATTCCTACATTTTGGTTATATTTCTGTACTTAATAAGGTTAATTTCCTGCAGAACATTTACCAAAGTTGTAAGATTTCCTTTGTTTTGTTGACGACTGAGTGGCATCTTTGTTTGTGTAGTGTAGCTTATCTCTTTATTTCTGCTCTCCTAAAACTGGGTAGTTGGTGCTTTAGGTCTTTTACACATAACTTTCCACATGAATATGATGAAACAAATTTAACCCACAGTAGAATTTTGTATTTGTTTTTAATTAGTTTTTTCACCATTAAGACACTCAAGTGCAGAGTGTTCTCCCCTGGCCAATCCATTTTTAGTTAAGTTAAAAGTGAATTAATGTTTTTAATCTAACTGCAAAATATTGCTTCCTAATGCTTTCAACTCCTTGGTTTGTTGCGTTGTTTCAAAAATAGTGTAAATCTGAGACCTACTCAATAGTGTTGGTTCCTCACCGGCATTCGGTCCGATATCTACTTTGACAACATTGAAATATACCGTACTATCGCGATATAGCGCTGGTCTTGTGTAAGCGCTGGGGTTCAGAGGTCTTGGTATTCGTGATAAAGCACTAGAATAGAATCTTGAACAAGCACCTGTCATGTATAAGCGCTGGGCTTTGCAGCCCTGCCAAGTTGAAAAGCGCCATGGCGCATTATCGCGACGGTACGGTACATAACAAGTTTTGGCCTTCAGATTAATTGATCCCTGTATAAAACTATATAAAAACTGACTGATTGCTACTGCCAAGTATTACTGCTAGGTGCCACCTTCAAGTTCCTCTATCCTGTAGCCGGTCTGCGGCCTAACCTGTTTTATAATAGTCTTAGCGCATTCAAGGTCAAGCTGAGCATGTCAAACCAAATTGACCCACCACTGAACGTTACATTTGGCTAACCCGCTTACAAAGCTAGCTGACAGCTCAGGTTCACTTTGTTTTGTGTCAATAGTTGAGTTTCATTGACTCAGGGTTACCCTGAGTCTTGTGCGACGGGTTACAGTGGCTCTCTCAGCCTAAAATTTAAAACAGCTGTCATTCCTTCAAAATTGGAGCTTTTTCTCTCAATTTTGTGTCATTAGATGCGTTACAATGTTGTCCTTCCTATGTAGTCGCGCTTTAATCCATTTTCAAACGCTCACCCCTGAAAAGCATGATTTTAATTTTGTGTCTAAAATGGTGGTAATTTGCTTCAGCATAGAGCCCTATGGGAGCCCGTAGATAACCCTTAACATTGAACATTTACATATTGAACGGGCTCAGTGCTATCTCTATGGGAGAGGGTTATCTGCAGTGACACTACAGGGGTGAGATGCTTTTTTTCAGACATTCTGACAGCTCTAACCTTAGGGTAATTGACTGGGGGATACTTTGGGAATGGTCAATGCATGGTAATTTTGTATTGTGTGTGATATTGAACATGTCAGTTGGGGAGGGGGGCACTTGATGGGAGGGGGTCCTCATGCCCCTGTTGATTAAGAAAAAAGAATTCATGTCACCATATCAATTTTTTTTTTGCCATGTTAAGACCTTAATAAGCATATAGGATGCTTAGGCTAATATAAAAATGTGAATAAGGGCTCAAGTACCCCTCCAAAAAACAGTCAATGCACACATTTTTTTTGAGTACACCCTTTTTTTGCGCAACTTGCCTCACTCAGTGTGACTTTCTCAGGGCACCTGCGTCATGCGACCTATAGGTTGTGTGGTGCAGGTAGTTGTCAGTTCCTGATATGCTATACTTGTGAAGCACAATTTGGGTATGCTATCCGAAAATGCAGCCAGGATATAATATAGGGAGCCAGTCAGGAATCCTGGAGAGAACCTGGTATGGTGACCAATGGATGATATGGATAGTGGACTAGGGTAAACCAAAGCCGCTGAATCCATATCTGTTATGTGTAGAATGATATCTAGGTCGGAACAAGGTCAAAGGTCACGTCTTTAAGGATCCTATTAATACAAGAGTGCACTGTTTCTCTTTCTTACAATGATAAATGATACATTTCCCTTCACACCTCTCCCTGACCCTGAGTCATCTGTGAGTTCACTCACACGCTCAATCTTTCTATGGTCGTTCTCCTTCTCCACCAATGTCAACCCAAGCCAATGTCACCTTGGAAAAGCATATGGATAACCCCAAAGACCTTCAGATATCTGAGGTTACCATGGGTTTGTCTCAGGGTTGTACTTTTTTTATCCTTATTGTACCACAAGTAAACTAGATCTAAGGCTTTAAAATAACCAGTACTGTGAATTTGTGAGAAATGTTTTGCGAAATTAAACTACCCAATGTATTAAGTCTTAGAATAATGTTTAATAATTTACTTCTTTTGTGTATGATACGGTACGGTGGATTATCCTACCTTCAGTTACTGATTTTGAATTTTATTATATAGATGTCAATGCACACATTCATATACGTAGTTTTTATAATATAATCGAAAATAACAATCACCTTCAACTATAACCCGCACTGTATTCCAGCATTACAACTAGGGTAAATTCACCATGAGTCGGACACTGAAATTTCTATTTACTCATGTATGATAAGAGGCTATATGATGGAAAAACATGAAACTTTATCTTTGCCATTGTTCACAAAAAAAAAGATTATTATAATGATTAAATCAACACAAATTCAAGTGCGTCTCTAGGTATGTGTCCGACTCAAGGTGAATCGATCCTAATAACAATCACATTCAACTGCACCATACTCCAGCAGTGAATAAGTTAATTTTTTTAATTTTTGTTTATTTGGAAAAATAATCTTATGACACAGGCAGATTTTCAATAAATTGCCAAGAGTAACAACCTCTCTTAAGGGAGTGGTCATTTTTTAACAACAGGGGGGGGGGGGGTGGGGGGACTCAGTGGATTTTAGGGCGAGCGGATCGAAATCTCCCCCCCCCCCCCCACCGGAGGGGTTGACATTTTTTTGGTCCCCCCCCCTCGGGCAAGTTGAAATTGAGCGCGGCCGACCCCTTTGAGCTTTAGTAATGCGCAGGCTTTTTCGCTTAAAAGGGGGTGCAATTTGTTTGGTTCCTCCCCCCCCCCCCCTCAAGAGGGGTCTAAATTTATTTGGTCCCCCCCAAATCCACCAACCCCCGACCCTGTTGTTAAAAAATGAACACTCCCTAATGTCTTGATTCGCTCCCTGACAGGTATCGTGTGGTGGTGCCTGCCCCCGGACGTCCCTCAGGGTGCGGCAGTAGACAAGCCGGCCTCGGGGCTCGCGGCCGGGCTGCAGTTCAGACAGTTTGTACACAACCTGAAGGCCATAGACTGGGACGTGCTCTGGGACCTGTTCGCTGTCCGCTTCCTGCTCGGGTTCGCCTCTATCGTCTACAGGAGTAACTTCTCCTTGAGGTGAGCACTGAGACATCTCTGGCCATCTGAAACGAATGACTTCCAACCTTTTTTTCGGGGGATATTTCTGCACTTTATAATGATAATTTGCTACTAACAACAAATTCACCTGAATCTTTCTTAAATTTTCTCGACCAGGAAGTGACATCTCTGAATGTCCATGAAACTTGGAATAATGAACATGTTATATTTTGGAACACTAATATTGTTATATTCAAATAGCATAGCCGTTAATTCTTGATTTCCCAAGACAATAAGTCTCCTACCTGTTCTCAATTTTGCTAAAAAAACGGTAAAATTATGTATCAACTCTATAAAGATAAATAACATATCGAGGGCAAATAATTACCTTTACTGGTGTGCATTTATACATACCTTGTAAAACTAAAAGTACTTCTTAACTATAGTACATTAGTTAGTCAGGCATTCAGAGATGGCCCGGAGGGAGGATCGGCGTGTTGCCGTAATCCGGATATCGGCTGTATACTATTTAGTATACTATGCTGAATGATACCTTAATAAAAATCGATAAAAAAAAGAAAAATAACGGAAAATGTTTAGCAAATTAAATATCCAAAACTCAAAATCAATAAGAAATGTGAAAATGAAACAAAAAAAAGTTGAAGATATTTCTAATATTCTTTGCCTCTCTATGTTCCCCCGTCAGTCTGGACACGCAGTACCAGGTGTCCAGTAAGCAGATCGGCTACATCATCAGCTACATCAGCATCGTCAGCACCGTCTCCGGCTTCTTTGTCGGCCACATCTCCCGCTGGTACTCCAACGACAAGCGGCTTTTACTCCACGTGGGGCTCCTCTCGGCCGTCAGTATTGGGCTCTCTACTTACGCCCCATCTGTCACTTATCTTATAGTAGCCATGGCACCGCTGAGTGTCGCTAACGCTGTGGCGCGGGTTTGTATCACCAATCTGCTGCTACAGCGGGTGCGAGGCGGGGAGACTGGGGCCGTTCTCGGGTGTGGTGCGAGTGTGTCGTCGGTGGCGCGGATGATGTCGCCGATGATCGGGGGCTTCGCTTGGCAAGTTCACCCGACCGGGCCGGGGATCATCGGGGTTATATCCGCACTGGCTAGTGTGGTTTTGGTGGGCACCGTAGGGAATTTTAAGAATTTGGATCATCATGAAAAGACCAGCTGATGAATGTAATTTTTAAATGTTTTTATGCTGTACAATTTTCTTGAGAGAATTGTATATTTTATGGTGAATGTTTCACAGTTTATATTGTCATGAGCGATTCAACAAATCAGATATTTTATTCAGATATAGTTGAATTCCCCAATTCATGTTGTCACACTGTTACGTGGTAACAGACCGCACTATTGTGTGGTAACAGGTTCATTGAATATAAATGATAATAGTAATATAAATATGATTACCCAGTATTAAGAATCATGGTTGAAAGTAATTGATTTTACCCGGTCCAATAGGGTGAAACTTTTATGTCAAAATTTAAGCAAAATTCGTCGATTTTAACATATTTTCTGTTTACACATGAATCACTGCTGGATGTACAATTACGGTATTCAGAAAATGTGTCAGAAAGGAGTTTAAAGCGGCGCTCTCACCAGAACAGATCCACACAATGATGTGTGGATCCTTGGTGACGTTATTGCTTTAACCCTTTAAGGGCGGCATGATATATCATGCCCTTGGTCGTCATGATGCATAAATGCAGCCCTGGCGAGTAACTCGCCAGAGCTGCATTCAAGCATCATGCTGACCTTATGGGGTTGAGACATTCTTGAAAGTTTGGCATGATGCACCAATGCAGCAACAGTGAGTTACTCACCGGGGCTGCATTGGTGCATCATGACGACAAATGTTATCTTTTAGCGACATGCCGTCTGTAAAGGGTTAAACAAACCTGGAGTACATAAAATGTGTACTTGATAGATGAGATTATCATGAATTGTGAATTTTGTTCAAAATGTCACAAACACTACGTCTACATCTGATGATGGACTCCTTGTTTGATTACTACGTGATAGTGCAATACTTGTACCGGTACATCTTTAAACGTTGAACTGCTGCTATACTGAATCTGGGACCTGCTGGCGAGGCCGACAAAGGGTTTGGCTAATGAGCTCACAGCTGGACTGGATACCCAATGTCTTAGAGAAATTAGCGGAGCAATAAAAAAGTGGGATGGAACTGGTGCTATCTTCAAGGGTGTCCACTGTGAGTTGGTGGTAAATGTGGTAACCAGGAGGATGAAAAGTTTATTGATAGTGCCTGTTAATGATACTGAAGTTGAGTGTAGTCTAACTTTAATTGATATAATTAATGTAGACCATAATGATCTCACAGTTGGGGGCCTCGCCAGCAGATGCCAGATTCAGTATATTCTCTTGAGGTTTTAAGCTATGGTAGTGATGTACCCATGGCTGGTAATGTCAAATGTTGGAATTCATTATTTGTAGTTAATATTTTCACAATTCTATGGATCAAATCTGTATTCAACAATAACCATGGTCCTGGCGCATATATGCAGATACGATATGACCCATGACCAATTCTGAAAACCATCAAACTTCTAAAATGCTTATAAGGTCAACACCGTATTTTGAATTTTGGGCTTATACAACTACTAAGCGTCAAATTGACCAGGTTTACACACGGGGCTGGCTCATGTGTCTATACAGTACATGAAGAAATAATCTGGTACCTTCTTATAATTCCCAGAATTATAATAATATTCCAATTCATTTTAATTTTTCCAATAATATGCTTACCAATTCAATCTTCCTTTGTCTTTAAAATGGTTGTAGACATAGAAGAGATGAGTAAGAATTGCATAGCCGAAATAAGTTTGTGAATACCCCAAGTCGAAGTGCCGTTTCTGGCCTGAAATGAGATCTTTTAATGAATGGACATTGCAGCCTCTGGCTTGTACACTGGGCCCGGCTTATACAACGCTTTATACACATTTTATGTGTCAAGAAATCTAATTAAAAACATGTCGCTATAAAAGGCCAATTGTATTTTCCTGAGCGTCATTAGAAATGGAGCACAGTACATAGCGTTGTAACGGGTAGGGGGTGTCGGACATATACAATTTGTTATTGTTCCAGTGTGGGGACTCTGGGTTGATATTAGTGATTGTGATGTCATCTGTGATATATAACAGTTTGGGTGGAGGGTAAACGCTCCATAACCCAGCCACTCCCTTCTTTGGTTACTGCTCTTTAACTCTTTAAGAGCGGCATGATGCATTACTGCATCATGCCCTTGGTCGTCTTGATGCATGAATGCAGCCCTGGCGAATAACTATGAGATCAAGACACTGCCAAAGGATCGGCATGATGCACGAATGCAGCACGTGCGAGTTACACACCGTCGCTGCATTCGTGCATCATGACGACCAATGTCATCCTTTAGCGACATGTGTCCTCAAAGGGTTAAGTGGTGGTTGAGTTATGGGTGGTTTACCCTTAATCCATATAGGAGTCGCCTAGACCAACTTACTCTCTCTGAAATGAAATAATCGAAATATCTAACAATTACCGTCTAGCTATCTATACCGACATTCCACTTACAACCAAGTTACTCCGGTGAACGCTGAGGGTCAAAACCTACGTTTTGGTTTGTGTTGGATGGTTTTGTTCTCTTATGACCCGAGCTGAGTATTCACTGAATAAATGTTTGTAAAATGTTAACGCTTTTCTCGTTTCTTTATCAAATCTTACACACATTAGGTTATATTAATCAGATCTAGATTCCCTATGCTTAAGGACTGAAGCGCCATATTCAATGCCCCCCCCCCCCCCCAATAGATACAATGTGGCCATACCCAAAGGGCTTCATTAAATGGCTTCAAATGAAAAAATAAACACAAATGCCAACTACATTTATAACGTCTGATGTATTTCACGGGCGGGCGCTGTGGCATATCCAACTTAGCCTGTCTGCGGCTTCGTGGGATATGGCTCCAGCCCCCTTCCGTGAAATGTCACATACAGTATCAATGGGTGTTGGCATTTGTCTATTTATGTTATTCAGATAGCAATTATGTTTTAGGGTTTACACAGGTCAAAGGAAACAGTGTGGCTAGGGAATCTATAGTGAAATAAATAAGTGAGTCGTCGGGGGAAATCAAAAATAAGATAAAGACAAAAAAGTACCAGTAGTGATCATACATATTTATTTGACAGAAATATATTAATTTCTAGTGATTAATTTACATGTATGTCTGCTATCTGCAGATGAAAGAAGACGAGAACGACAAGTATTAATACATACTTCCATCACCGTATACGATACGATCGGCTATACATGTACAGTCTTTGTGAAAACATCCAGGACAGAGGCTATGTCCTCCTGAAATGCCACCTGTGCAGCAGATTGTCAAGTGTGGCAGGACCGAGTGTCCAGTCACTAAACTAAGATAATTTAGTTGGGTTTGTAAAGCTGAAATATATTTGTCAATATACTGTGTAAAACTATGTATTTATCCTGATTTTGGCTATATATTATTACAAATATACAATACTATTTTCTCGTTAAAATGCCTAAATTATCAGATATGTTGGTACCCAATCCTTCAAAAATGTAGCGAGTCCTGCAACATTGAAAATCTGCAGGACCAAATGTCCTGTGGGATTAAAAAAGTTTTAACAAAGACTGTACTATACCACTAACATTCAGCTGTCTCTGTGACCACATTTGCTCAAGTTTACCTCCAATTCATTCTAACTATTTGGGACCCTGTACAATTGCAATGGAGAGATATAAATAGGGGGAAACGTTCAATTCATGAGAACAGGGCCCGCATGTTTCTTACACTGGGGGGGTGTCTTATAGCATAACATCACCCGAATTAGAAACTTAACATACCAGGTACTGCACTATTTTAAACAAAACATAACCGCAACAAGAAATGTGATCAAGTAATTAAGTAAGTGCGTTTTGATGACCAATTTTCAGATGTTCAGCCAATACCGGACTGATATTTCTTTAACATCTAATTATGCGTCCGGCGTGCTCTACTGTAACAATTTCCTACCCTTCTTCACGACCAGTCACTTAACGGGAAATGTCATCACGCAGAAAACTAAAGTGGGAACTATCACCTTCGCTTGCATACACTTTACTTGTTTATCAATCTCATTGTAAGTACATGTATCTGAGCAGACCCTAATCAATGGTATAATATTTTCTCTCAAACAGACTTGGGATTACAACTATATTAAACACCTATCAGGAACACAAGTGGATTGAAAGTTACAAAGTTTTAGACACACCTTGAGACATAATTTGTGAGGATTCATAAAACACCTATTTTACATGTCCACATGTAGCCCGTACCGCATATGGTAAAATCTTGTACATAACCCGCACCGCGTGTAAAACCCGAATAAAATATTTTGCAACCACACAAACTACCCGTACCTGGGGTCTGATACCATATTCGACGTAATAAGCTCCATATGCTTAACTTCTGAAAGAAATAATTGTATGGCTTTTTAGTAGTTACCAGCAGCTTTGCTGCAGGCGATACTAAACGTGAGCATTTGGTGCTTTGGGGTGTGCCGTGGGAAGAACGTTGCAATATTAAACAACATGGCGCCGGGCGGGAACGTAACCACCGACCAGGACCCAACAAAATCGCCTCGGGTGAACTGCATCATGAGAGCCGTATCGTTATTAATATGGTCCTAACAATAGAGTGCAATTGTCCACAAAATCGTGAATTTTTTTTTTGAGCCTCTGTTCTAGACTAAGAATGCCCCAAAAATGCGGGGATGTGGGGGGGGGGGGGGGATGCGCTCTTCAGGGAGAGGGTGCTTATTACGTCGAATGCAGTACATGTATTCTTCTAAAACCTTGCGTGCATCCCGTAACCTGAAATCTGACAGACGCTGTCACCCACACAGTTACTGGGGTTCTGATTCGTGTAAACCTGTGCCATACCCAAGTGGTGGTAATGTATTGCTGGTATAAATGATGTTGACTCCGGGATATTTTGGGTATCATTTTTTGGTGAAAATTTCTCACTCTCCCAAGCCTAATGTCTGACTCCCCCTTAGCGGTACCGGGTACCGGGGAAGCCATGCATCAAGCCCTCTCTTATGGAGTTGAGTGGATTTCCGGGATATTTTAGGGAGTGTTCATTTATTAGTTACAAGGGAGGGTGGTGGGTTGGGTGGGGGGGGCGTGTAAAAATGCTGATCCCTCCTGAGGTGGGGGGCATAAAATATTCTGGCCCCTCTTGAGGGGGGGGGGCGTAAGAAATTAGGCCCCTTTTTAGCAAACAAAGCCTGCACGTTACTATAGTTCAAAGGGGAGGGGGGGGGGGCTTGAAATGTTCCACGCACTCTCGAGGAGAGGGGGGAGGGGGGCAAAATCTCACCACCCCTCCCTGTGATTAATAAATGAACACACTCTTAACCACATTTAATAATTTCACATAATCCACACCCTGTATTTCTATAGCTAGATATCTATAGGTTATGGATGTGTCTCATGAGATGGGGCCAAGTGTGAACGTCTTTGACCGGGTGCCAGCTTTGACCTGGTGCCATCTTTGACCGGCTTGATAGAAAAGGGTTTATTTAGGGCAGTTTGAGGTAAATGGGCTACTAACTACTGATGTAAAGTGTTGTTACATCCATTAACCTTTTCAGCCAATTTTTATCTTCAAATGCCCTTAATAAACCCTTTTCTATCAAGCCGGTCAAAACTGCCACCAGGTCAAAGCTGGCACCAGGTCAAAGCTGGCACCCGGTCAAAGACGTTCACACTTGGCCCCATCTCATGACACACAGCCTTATGTTGCCTGCGCTGTAGCACTCAACGACACATACACCAACATTAAACCTTTAAGGACGGCAACCCAATAAAAGATGACATTTGTCGTCATGATGCACCAATGCAGTCACTCGCTGGTGCTGCATTGGTGCATAATACTGGCCTTACAGGAGTGGCTCCACCCCGTAGGGTCGGCATGATGTTTGAATGCAGCACTGGCGAGTTACTCACCAGGGTTGCATGCATGGATCATGACGACCAAGGACACGATGCATTAAGGCATTATACCGTCATTAGAGGGTTTTAACAAAGATTACATAATTCTGACAATGGACAATGTTATCTTACCCTATTAAATTTCATGAAATCAAAGTTTCGTTGACAAGAAAAGATAAATCCAACAAGACGGAGAGTAACCCTGCACATTCATGGCAACATACAATTAAACATGAGATGAGAAAATATTGATGACTCATGGTGAAAGTCGACTTGTGGTCCCATGTCTTTCTTTATGATTGTCTCATGGCGAGGAAAATAATGCGAATATATATACTTGGATGAATTCGTTGACAATGTCGTTCAAGGCACATTAGTCATTTCTGGGCCACATCTTCGGCCACAATGTTTATAGTCGTAATGAATGAAGTATCATGGAGTATGATGCTTTAAATTAGCTACTTTTGATGAGTGATGAAAATGACAACTATGGACGGGTGAGACATTGACGGGAATTCAAGTTACAATTGAAACCGTCTTCCATTGGTGATGATCCATGATACTGTGTGATTTGTTTGTTTGTTTGTGTAGTTTAACGTCCCACTGACAATGCAGGTGAGACTTACTCAAGTTTCAGTTTTTTACAAGTAAAAAGCTAGGCTGAAGGCCTACCTTGGATGATCGTATCCAGCATGATTGAATCTATGAGATGAGCCAAAGATAGAAATCCCGCTCCCACACATTTACCGAAGCAAGGGTTCTTTAACCCCCAACACCACATAGACATGGTGTGAGAGGGACAGGCCTTTGTTATGCTGTAAGTCTACCACAGCATGGGAAAGCGCAGCCATAGGTAAAGTCGGGAAGCAGTGAAAACATTGGAATTACCGAATACAGAGTTGTATCTATAATACGATGATATATGATGACATCAATGTTAAAGTCTGTTGTGGGATGATGTCTAATGAAATGATCATTTCCATTTGAGAAGTGTCTGTAATGTGATGATATCCAGTAGACTCACAGACTTCAGTAAAATCCATAATAACATCATATCATATCATGATAGTACCATTTCATATGAGTTGAATACTATCAATAGTATTGGTAATACTATCATATGATGGTCACTGATTTCATATGAGTACTGATTAATGCGATGATAATACGTGAAATCACCGACATCATTTTGAGTGGCGTCCATAATCATAATGCGGTGATATCCATAATGCCGTGCGAAATTCTAACAACCTACTGAATCAACTCTCCCCATAATGTGATGAGACTTTTTCTCTTAAAGATATTGAGTGAAATCCCATATTCTATCTGAATAGCGTCCATAGCGCGATGAGTAGCTTCCATAATGTGATGATGTCAATAATGCGGTGTGAAATTGTAACAACCTACTACATTTTCATTCAGTTAATAATGCGATGAAACTCTCTTAAGATGTTCAGTGAAATCACGAATTATCTCAATAGTGTCCACAGCGCGATGAGTAGCTTCCATAATGTGGTGTGAAATTGTAACAACTGACTAAATTTTAATCCAGTCATAATGCAATGAAACTCTCTCTTTAGACACAGTGAAATCCCATATTCTATCTGAAGAGCTGAAGAGCGATGATGTCCATAATGCGGTGTGAAATTGTAACAACCGACTACATTTCAATTCAGCTCATGATGCGATGAAACTGTTTCTCCAGTTTTCTATCTGAAGAGCCTCCACAGCGCCATGAATAGCTTCCATAGTGTGATGATGTCCATAATACGGCGCGAAATTGTAACAACCGACTATATTTCAATTCAGTTCATAATGCGATGAGACTGTTTATCCAGTTGTCTATCTGAACAGCGTCCACAGTGCTATAACAATATTGGTAGATAGCAGCACGGTCCCCAGTATAAGCAGCACGGTGTAGAGCAGCATACGGGTCTCCTTATGCGGCATTACTCCGGGTAACGCATACTCTATAGCGGCCAGCAGGATGAACTGACCGTCCAGGGCGTAGCACGGCACCACGTTGAGGAGTGCAAGCGCCCCGGACAGGGACACCAGGTACTTACTGAACGTCTCGATGATGTAGGGAATGTTGACCGGGATCCACGACGAGTTGGGCACGTAGTCGCTCAGTACCACTGAAACGGGACAAGTGTCGTGTTGTTATATTGGTTATCAGAATACAAAGAACTACAATTTACTATAAAACTTACAGGCAGCGGCAAATACGCAAGTCAGACTGCCAGTGCGTCTTATAGGATCGGAACAGTCAGGGTGCAGCTTGTACGCGAGGTTTTAGATGTATACTACAGAACTAAAGTCGCCATACTCAAAACCTCTGTGCGGCTTATATGATTTCTTAAAGATAGAAGTGGGGCTAATACGCGACTTACACTTTTTTTCTGACCATTAACAGTGATTTCCTAATCTTATACATGTACTCAGAGATGCCACTCAGTCGTCGACAAAAAGTAGGAAATCTTAGAATTTTAGTCAAATTTCTGTAGGAAATTAACATAATCTAACACAGAAGTTCCAACCAAGATATAGGAATTCCTACAAAAGTAGGAAAAGTGGCATGTCTGTATACTAAAGATGCGTGTTAAACACGGGAATCTACAGTACGTACCAGCATAGTGTAGATCTAACGGGTGCCCCAGGAAGAGTAGGGGCGGTTTGCCGAGGTGCATGACACGCAGTAGTTTGGTGGAGTTGTCTAGTGACGGCATGACGCACGTAGACGGCATGTTGGGGTTGTAACAGTCGCTCGGCACCCGACACACCGGTCGGTCTGTCGTACTGCGCGCCGGCAGACACGCATGTTTCTGTGTACGGGAAAAACATGTTGACGATTTCATATTACATGGATGTGTTTTCACAAAGCTAATATTTTCGCATTAAAACATATGTGTACATTTAAGTCTTGCTCTAAAGAAATTGTGAGAACATTAGAGCATGGAAACATTTGTTGTTCAGCTGATGACAAAACCAAACCCTTGTTTGACAGTTCTTTTTATAGAACCAACTGTCTTATACAATGTAGTACATATACAACTCGTTCAAAGACTGTAGCATAAAACCTTGAGTATATGCCTAAACCTAGACTTTGAGAAAATCCTACTAGCTGCACAGGGGATCTCATGATAGCGACTACAGTACAGCATCTAAAAACCCTCGTATTAGCCGCACCCTGACATTTTCCTGATCCTATACAGGACTAGCACATTATGCTATGGGGGCCGCCATCCTGGCTCAGAGCAATGCACTGTGGTTAGGCCCCGACTCCAGAGCATAAGCCGCACTAGCGATCTGATTTGCATACTAGCCGCAGCCTATTGGGCCTAGTCGGGACTGTAGCTGGTTGCGGCGGCCCTCACTGATAAGAGCTGATAAGACTGTTACTAGCCTGTCCCCTGTTTGTCCCCTAATTGTACCCATCATGGCATGTCTTATCAGTAGATTTTACCTCAACCAGCGAAATTTAAAATGGCGGACCCACTGGGCATAGCTCCAGATTCCTATAAGGTCAGGTCTTACGGTAGACTAAAGGGTGTACTTACGAGTAGGGAGCTGGCCTTGGTGTTGTAGGAGAAGCAGAGGTGTGTGTTGGTGGTGTTGGCGCAGCACTCCACGTTACCCATCACTGTCGTGTACACTGTAGTAACACAAGGGCAACAAGTCTAAATTGAATTTGTATTGAAACTTCTTTTACTGTAAACGTATGTTATTTCCCGCTGTACTTAGTTTTCGCGGAGATGAAAATCCGCGAAAATATGTACATCGTGAATATTTATACAGTGTAGCTATATAACTACTATATTGCAAAAATCGCTTATTTAAACCCGAGCGAAATTGTACTTTATAGCCAAATCGCGAAAATATATATGCACGAAAATACATACATTTACAGTAATTGAGGATTTAGATTTTTGCCTGATCTCCTCCAAATTTATAGTAAAACACTGGCTTTTTCAGAGAAAACAGATGACTTTTTTTTGGTATTGCAAAGATTTCTCCTGACAAAATATTAATTTCCCTGACATTTTCAGAAAATCTCAATTTCCCTGACATTTGGTCAAGAATTCTGAAAATCCCTGACATTTCCCTGACCTTGAATAAAAAATATTTTCCCTGACATTTTCCCTGACGGTGGCAACCCTGCCATGATAACTCACCAGATGGAGACACGTCCTGTTCGCGGATGGCGTCTAATGGCATACAGAAGCCGGGTGAGGTGTGACTCAGACTCTGCTCTATACACGTGGTCCAGTCGGAGATACTCGTTACCCGACACCCGCTGATACTCGTCACATGGTCCCCCACCGCCAGCCCCCGCGACCCGGACACCGCAGAATTCTAGAGAAAAGAAGGAGTGATAACTTATATGATCATGATAGGAGCTATGAATAAACAGTTACATATATACAAAGTTGCCACTCTCTGGCCGACAAATAGTAGGAAATCTTAAGATTTTGGGTTAATTTTCTCTAGGAAAAAAGTAGGAATTCCTGCAAAAGGAGGAAAAGTGACATCTCTTCGATGATTTATCAAATATATACTTCAAGGAGACATTATGGGCCACTTTAATGGTTATAAACTCATCATTTAATACATTATTATATTTACTTAAGTTAAGGCATGCATCTTAAGTGGAAACTTTATATAAATCTCAATTTTTATAAACTCTAAGTTACCTCAAATACATATGTGACTACGACAGCGTTGCCGGTGTGGTAGAACGGCAGCAGTAACCATGGTAACGTAAAGAGTACGAAGACGGCGACCACGGCGATGATGAAGTTGTGCCACACCCCGGCGCAGTAGATGCGGAGCTGCCGTATGGGGGAGATGGCCATCAGGTGTTCTGTGTACAGGTCCACGAAGGCACCCGGGTACAGCGCCATCAGGAAGATGCCAAACCCATTCACACGCACCTGTTCTCTGTAATGGTATAAAGGGACATTAGAAATACACCAAACCCATTCACACGCACCTGTTCTCTGTAATGGTATAAAGGGACATTAGAAATACACCAAACCCATTCACATGCACCTGTTCTCTGTAACGGGGACAAAGGGGAGCTTTAGACTTTAGGGCCACGTCATTTATTACTAGCTTTTCCCAAAATGGCAATATTTATTCCGACCCCGCCACCAATTAGCCGAAAGTAATCTCGACCCCGTTCGGATTTGGAGAAATTGTCCCCCTCTTAAAATCGCATGCGACTGTGGAACCATGTGTGTCCACGGGTATTTAAATGGACCGTTTTTAATTTTGACCCCCCCCCCCCCAGCATGGAGGCTTTTCCAGTTTTGGCTCCCCACCAAGGGCCTGTTTTTCATTATGACCCCCGCTATATCCATCAAGCCCCCCCCCCCCCCAGCTGGCAATAAATGACTTGGCCCTTTAAAGCTTATCGTGCTTAAAGATTGAATACCATCGGCTCTTTTATATGTATACTACAGTACTGAATAACGAATTTTCAGACCCCCAGTGCGGCTTATGAGCAGGTTAGGCTTATATGCAAGAATATACGCTATATAAGACAAATATATTCAAATATTGTAAAAGTCAATGCGAGCCACTACCGTAAATTCTCGCCTATAATCCTAACTTGCCTATAAGCTGTACTCCAAGTTTGGGCCGATCCTATAAGCCGCATTGCCCATCTGATTATGGTTACTTTAGAACGGCGTACTGTACAATAGCAGCAAAAACTCGTGTATAAGCCGCACCCGAACCTGGGCTGATCCCATAAGCCGCACTGTCGATCTGACTTGCGTAATAGCCGCGGCTTCTACGCGAGAATTAACGGTACTTACCGCACAGCAGCGACAGCGTGTCCCATCTCGTGGAGGATACCGCAGACCAGCAGCGTCAGCAGGTAGTAGGACATCTGACTCCACGGCAGATTCACACCCGGCATCTGAAGTAACATTAAACTCATGTTCAGTAACGAAACCCAGGACTAGACAATGCTCCCTCAGGCGGCTAAAATGCAATCCTGCCCCCTCCCCCAGGGAGACGATTCTGTTGCCCCCCTCCCTCACACTGTATATAGCTTTAATTTTATCATGGATTATTTTCCATGAGTTTTTATTTGATGGATGGCAATTCCTACTTTTAGGGGCCTACATGTCACAGGCCTCCCACCACCCCCCGGACCACCTTAAAGGAATTTTAAAGGAATATTTTCCGTGAAGATAAAGGAATTTTAAAGGAATTCTAAAGGAATCTTGGTCAAAATAAAGGAAATGAAATGCAATATTTACTGACATAACCGAATGTAATATTGATCATAGTATTGTTATTGCAGGGATTTGCTTTGATTTGGCATATAAGGGTAGAAAAATCCAATTTATTAATGAATCTGACCTGTACATTGGCTAAAGAAATCCATAGAATAGTCCACACTATTTTACGAGTCACAGACATCTTCAATGCTTGCACAGTTTTACCCTATGGTAAGAATATTAATTGCACAGCTCTGCTTCAGTTCTGAAGAGATGCAATCCTATCCCTGCCTATGAAAAATTTGTAATTCTTCAATTCATATAGTGCACTTTGACACATTTTGATGGAAAATTTAAGTTTGAAGACATAACCATAGGAGGTGAATTCATGGTCTCCTGAACAGTGCTGAACTAAGGGGATTTGGACAATTTGGAAAGGCTCAACTTGAAAGGGGCATTCTGGTGCATTTTGGCACAAAACATATTAAAGCTTAGGATCTATCCTCCATGGTTGGGTTTTCAGAGGTAAAGTTTTAAGCACTTTAGAAATTTCAGACTTAACATGGCTTTTGCTGGTGCATTTGGGCAAAGAAGTTTAATCCCAATATGTGTTTTATTCTTTATGACTGTGGCTGGATCCTTATATTAAGAAGGAAAGCTTTTGGAAGATTTGGAAATTCTAGACCTGAAACAGAGGCGTAGGAAGCAAATCTTTATTGGGGGGGCCCACTCCAATCCACTTTAAGTAGCGGCTTTAATGCATGATATAGAATTAAAGAAACTTGTATTAGATTGTATAGAAAAGTAGTATTTGAGCCCCCTTTAGTTCTGATTGGGGGCACAGGCCCCTCTGCCCCCACTTTTTCCTATGTGGGAGAGGTAAAAATTGGAAATTGTGTGTATTATATTACAGCTCTTGACAAAATCTGGGGGGGGGGGGCCAAACATATTCAGGCCCCCCCCCCTCCTCAGTGATCGGGGGGGGGGGGGGGGGGGGGGGGGGCCCAGGTCCCCCTGGCCCCCCCCCCTTTTCCTAAGCCACTGTGAAATGGTGCACTCTGGTGGATTTTGGTACAAAAGTTAAGCCCTAGATCTGGATTATCCTTGACTGGCACTGGAACCGTGAAAGCTTTTGATAATTCTGAAATTCTAGACTTGAAATGGTGCAATCTAGGGGATTTTGGCACCCTATCTATATTTAGGCAGAAATCAGTTTCTTCCTGGCCTTAAATACTGGATCAGATTGGATCTGGACGCACAAGAATGACCAATTTGAAAAGAAATAAAACTATGAAACTATGTGAGGAGTAAATGTGTATGAGATTTGCAGATAGCCATGATTATTCTCTCACATGTATGGGCTATTATTGTTATCACTATTCCCTCTGTATTGAGAAAATTTGGAAAATCTAAGACTTGAAATGGGGCATTCTGGTGCATTCTGGCAGAAAATATATTAAGGGCTGTATTATCCTTTATAAGTACGACTGGAAGCTTGTTTATGGCAGGGGAACTTTTTGAAAAATCTGGAAATTTGAACTTGAAATGGTGCAATCTGGTGAATTTTAGTCAGATATCTGTGATATAATTATGGGATTTGACCATTTTAAAGGAAATAAAGGAATTTTCAAGCCACTTAAAGGAATTTTAAAGGAATAAAGGAATCATACCCAGTTTAAAGGAATTTTAAAGGAATAAAGGAATCGGTGGGAGGCCTGATGTCATTTAAACGTAACCAAGTGTAAAACTATGTCAAAATATTTCAGAAAACTTTGGTCATGAAATGCTATGTAGGATAAGCAAAGTGCTGCTACTATAAAACCTTGCGTATAGGCCGTGGCTAGTACACAGGTCAGATCGTAGGTGCAACTTACTAGTATATGATCCGGACAAAGTCAGGGTGTAGCTTATACGCAAGTTTTTAGATGTATACTTTTATTACTACAGTACTTAAGTCGCCATAGTCAGACCCCCTGTGCTGCTGATAGGATTCACACAAGTTAGTGGGTTGGCTGATATGCTACACGAGTTATTTTCTTTATGGTACTCACCACTGGTGTTAGAACCTGCTGCCCCTTCACCGGCTCCGGCCTCAGCGTGTTGTACACGATGAGACTCAGGATGACGATGGCGGCCCCCATGGCCACGATGCCGAACACGATACCGGCCGTGAACCAGAGCCGCAGGAAGCGTGGCTTGCAGCTGCCGAGTCGCAGGAAGAAGCGGTTGAGGTTAGTCGTGTACCAGCGGACCTGGGCAATGGACACCGTCAGCCCGGTGTTACCGAGGAACGCGATGTAGGGCGTCGACATGGTCGGGTGCGACTGGAGAAAGAAAGGAATCAGTGGCAATCAATGTTAAGAGAAGACCTCAAACATATGGTAAAGCAATACTTCTTTAGTCCAGTAACTGTGTCCAAACGCCTTGGTTAGAGACTACTATTATATCTTCTCCGCGAAACCACGTGACCATATTCTGTATGGGGGCCGCCATGTTGTCCGAGGCAACTAGGTCACGAGACAGCTATAAATAGAGCGCGGACGTCGCACCCTGAAGGAAGAGGGAGGGGGGGTGGTCAGTATCCCGGCAATACACCTCGCCAGGGGCCGAAGGCCTCTGGTTACTATTACAATTAATCTCCATCTGATAGTCAGTCAATAGTGAATAAGTTAATTTAATGTGCATTATTTGGTGGGGGGTTGAGTTAATTATTATAAATGATTCTTTTAAACGTGTCTATATAAAGTCAAGAGGGTGTATATTATTATTATTAAAGTGTGATACATGGCTTGATATAAAAAGCTATCTTATTTATGGTTTACCCACGAAAAAGGTCATACCTTTAGGAATACATCGATCAAGTAGAGTACAGCCCACGTGCCCATGATGAGGGCGAGGACCGTTGTCTGTAACATTGTGATGCGTCTTCCGCAGCTCAGTGGACGTGAATTGTGGGAGGTTGGTCCATCTTCACTAACTTTCTCACAGCATGGTCACTATCTGTGTGCCATGCTGGGTTTCTTTCATCTCAACTGAAATTAAATGAGAAACCATAAGTGACTCTGCAGTTGATTGATTGATATGCTTAACATCCAATTGTACGATGATGCCCCGGACCGGCCCCAGACTTATCCTCAAGTTAACAAGGTAACCATCAAAAGATAGTAGTAGTCTTGCCTCGCAGTAGGACAGATATTTATATGCTACTTGCCCAATACAGCAGTGACTGCATCTATGGATGATCGAATCTATGAAATGAGTGACTGCATCTATGAGGTGAGGGAGAAAATCGCTACTGGGGCACGTCCCCTACTCTTTTCGAAGGATAGCAAGTATTCTTTTATTTGCCTGGTCCTACATACCTGGGCTAGTACCATAGTAGGCAGGGCCAGACAAACCATGGCCTTTGATATTTCAGCATGGTTCACTGAGGAGAGATCACAAGGTAGACCACCAGCATGAGGGCCCGGGACCGTGCATAGCTTTATTAGTGACAATCGCAGGCGCAGCAGTGCGCCTCTACATGGGTCCCCACAGTTTTGACCATGTCGCCGTGTCGGTCTTTAGCAAAATAGCCATTTCACTGTGTTGATTTTTATGTATATAGAATATACTAGGGCATTATAAAGATGTCTGTGTCCGTCGATTTTTAAAGGGGCCGTGTCGCCCTTGTCGATTTTTAAAGGGGCCGTGTCGCTGTGTCGCCCGTGTCGCTGTGTCGATTTTTACCCATGTAGAGGCACAGCAGTGCACCAAGTGAACCCTTGAGTTTTGTTGCCTTTTACGATTCCGGTAAGCAATTCAGACAAGGCTGGTTTGTTAAATGCCCCTCCCCCAACTCATTCATTGTGTTAAACATGTGCCTCTACATGGGTACCCAATATTTTGACCATGTCGGCGTGTCGATTTTTAGCAAAAGGAGCGTGTCGCCGTGTCGATTTTTAGCTACATAAGAACTTAGAGAAAAATCCCTGTGGGTCGATTTTTATCCCCTTTTTCCCTGTGTCCGTCGATTTTTAAAAGGGCCGTGTCACACGTGTCGATTTTTAAAGGGGCCGTGTCACCGTGTCGCACGTGTCGATTTTTACCCATGTAGAGGCACAAACATTGCACTCACTCCACTAGGGAGTTGGATAAAATTTTAATTTTGAGTGAAAAAGAAAAAATCTTGTATAGCCATATCGAGCATTGTGATAGCTTTTCAGGTCTGTTTGAATCATCTTCATATCACTCATAGGTCCAGAGAAATCATGATGAACGTACCAAAACTTGGGGGCTATTCAAGCAGTGCTAAGCTCAATGCATTTCTGTGATGTAGGCAGAGGTGGCTCTCACCCACAGGACCAATAGCAGTAGGCAGTAGCTGAGCAGGGGCTGCCTAGGGCAGTACCACACAGGTCAGGGTAACATGCATCTAGGCAACATTAGGCATGGCCAGAAATACCTGGATTTCACATATGTCATTTATAACACAATTACCAAGTTCCCCATGTTACCATACTTATACAGTCTATATTCATTGATCATTTTTTCATATGATTTAGGTCACCATATCATTCTCTTCCACACCAACCAAAGATTCTCACCTTCCTCCCCTCAAATCTGTATCCATGCTGACCGCCATGCTGCTGTGATTAAAATGAGGGGCTAGCCATTTTTATAGGCCTAGAATTGAGGCCATGAAGGTATTTCTAAGGCAGGGTACCAGTAAGGCCACTTCTAGGCAGGCTGAAAATCGGGTCACAGAAACGCGCGGACCGCAGCGGCAGCAGTTCTACAGGTTATCCAACTCCCTAACTCCACAAGTACATTGTAGTAGTGCCCCCACCCCGACCACCACCAACGTTGGGTGTGTGACCAGGGATAAACGAGGCATTCTACATGTAGATCTATATTTAATAATAATAATGATAATCTTTTATTGACAACAAAGGAGGTCATTATTGACCTACTCAGTACGGTATTATGCTGGTAGTGGTAATGTTGGGGGGCGCATCGGACGTGGGACAGCAGAATCCAAGATGGCGGACTTGAGCGCACATGGCAGACAGTGTCCCAACATGTATTGATGTAGATCTACTGGTAACTCAACTGATAATAAAGAAGTCTAACATCACTCTGACTCACAGCTTGTATGCTCCAACTTGGTGTCAGAAGTGGGGTCAGTTTCAAACACAGGAGCTGTCAAGAGCCAGAGTCACCAGCAAGTCACAAGTGGGTATCACCTTCAATTTTCATTCAGACTGTCTGGAAGTGGAAATTATAGTGTAGGCCTAATTGCACCAGATCTAATAGTAATTAGCACACTAGTAGCCCTAATTGTTCCAACTCAGATCAGGACCCACCTTCATCTACACTATGTCTAGGCCTAGAAAACCAGAACTTAGCCTGTCAGGGAACATCTCAGAGAACTTTAAAAATTTTGAGATGAGGTTCCATGACTATTGTACAGAGGCCGAATACAGAGATTTGGCCAAGGACCCGCGACTCATAGAGTCGAGTATTATGCCAAGCCACTGATGGAGATCGCGGCGCTCCGATCGTCCATGCCGGATGAGGCACTACAGGTCATCCGGTACAGCATAGAGCCCCAGATCCCGGTTGCAGACAAGGCAAAGCCATGGGTCTGGATGGAACGGCTCAGAATACATTACACCGGCACAGCCACTTCCTCGCTATTGACGGACAGATTCACCTTCTGGTTGGCCACACAAGGTGCTCACGAGTCTATACAAGACTGGGAGACCCATGTACGACGTGACTGCAGCCTTTGTGGCTATGATGCCTTGACGGATGAGATGAGTCGCGACAAATTTATCTTCGGACTCCGGAACAGTGACATACGTGCCGATCTACTAAAATGCCATGTCAAAGCCGACGACACAAAGAAGACCCTGAGTGACGTGGTGGCGGAGGCCAAGACACTTGAGGCGGCTAAAAGAGCGAATCAGCTCATTGGCGAGGCGAGTGGCAGAACGGACGAGACGGTCAACTGGGCGGCCCAGGGAAAGGCCCACAAGGACATGCAGTTGAAGCGTGAGAGCGGCACATGCCACTGGTGTGGTGACAAACGTGGCCCACATCCCAGGTCGAACTGTCCTGCCAAGGGAAAGACTTGCGACAAGTGTGGCGGTAATGATCACTTCTCCCGCGTCTGTCTCGAGACACAGGGGGATAACCGCCGTCCACAGTCCCAGGGCCGTGGTGCTGGCCAGTCACGTAGGAACCGCCGAGGGAGGGGAGGTTATCATGGAACTCCGAACAAACCTCCGACCGATGATCGAGCCCGGCAACACAGTGTCCATGCAGTTCAAGCTGATGGCGACCAGGCTTGCGCACCTGAGAGTGTCTACCCTCATGATCAGTACGACGAACAGTGTTACTCACTTGGTGATGTGGATGCATTTCAGGCCGGTGCAAGGAAGGGTCGTAAGTATTTTGCACACCTTCTCTTATCAGACAAGGGGGACAGCTTTGTCAGAACCCCGGTACAGATTGACTCTGCAGCAGGGATCAACACGATGCCTGAGCGCCTAGCTAAGAGTCTGTTTCCCACCATCACCATGTCACGCTCACCATATCAACTTTTCCCATACAAAAAGACCTCACCTGTGAAACCGCTTGGTCAGATCAACCTCCTGTGTGACCGCGGGAATCGATACTATAATCTAGTATTCCAGGTGCTAGCAGACAGTGACATTGGTGACAAGCCTGCACTGCTTTCTGGTGAGGACAGTGAGAGTTTAGGTCTCATCAAGATCATGGCAGATGAGGTCCTGTCTCTTTCCCCAGATGTGGTAGATGCAGCAGATCAGGGGCAATGCCCACCATCTCCAAAGACTATCCAGATTCCGCTCTCCAGACGCCTACCACCCGCTGGCAAGCTAACTAAAGATGCCATCTTACGTGAGTACAAGAGCAGCTTTCAGGGCCTGGGATACCTTGGCCCCACTGTACATTTTCAAATGAAGGCAGACGTCATGCCAGTTCAGATGCCCAATCACCGGGTACCAGTCGCCAAGAGGGAAAAGGAGAAGGAAGCATTGGACAGGTATGTGGCCCTAGGGATTATGGAGAAGGTGGATGAACCCACCCCATGGTGCTCAAATGCCCTCATCAGGGAAACCCCGAAGAAATTCCGGGTGTGTATCGACCCAAGTCAGACAGTTAATAAGGCGATTATGAGGCCTTTCTTCCAGATCCCCACACTGAAGGAGCACTTGCACAAGTTGGGTGACGCGAAGTGTTTTTCCCTCCTTGATGTCCGTGAAGGATTCTTACACATACCTCTTGATGAGGAGTCTTCACTGCAAACCACTATGCACACATCCTATGGCCGATACAGATGGCTGCGGCTGCCTTTCGGCATATCGAGTGCACCAGAGGAGTTTCAGAAGAGGCTCTTGGATGCCCTTGAAGGGCTTGAGGGCACGATATGCATAGCGGATGATATTCTAGTGTATGGCGAGGGTGAGAGCTATGATGTGGCAAAGGTCAACCATGACAGGAGACTAGTGGCTTTAATGGAGCGCTGTGTGGCCAAAGATATCAGACTGAACCCAGACAAATTCAAGTTTGCTCTCAAGGAACTCAAGTTCATGGGCAACATTATTACAGACAATGGTATGCGACCTGACCCGGACAAGGTGGCAGCCATCGTTGGAATGCCGACCCCGACCAACAAAGCTGGGTTGCTCAGGTTTATAGGCATGGCCACATATTTGTCACAGTTCTGCGAGAATTTGAGCTCAACCCTACAGCCACTTCGGATGCTGACGAAGGATGGTGCAAGCTTCATATGGTCAGACACACAAGAGCAAGCCTTCCAGAGCGCCAAGGCCCTCATCATATCGGCACCCACACTCCTGTACTACTGCTTGGACAAGCCTGTCACCTTACAGGTGGATGCTAGTGAGTCAGGACTGGGTGCAGCGCTCCTTCAACCAAATGCCAAGGGTGAGTTACAGCCCGTAGCATTCAGCTCATGTCACCTCAGTGCGACAGAACAACGCTACTCCCAGATGGAGAAAGAATGTCTGGCAATATGCCAGGGACTACACAAGTTTGACCAGTGGCTATACGGGAAAGCTGACATTACAGTTCACACAGATCATAAACCACTTGTCCCGATCATGTCAAAACCACTACACAAGGCGCCTGCCAGATTGCAGCGGATGCTAATGACCCTGCAGCGCTATCGCTTCGCACTTGAGTACAAGAAAGGCACTACCCTGCTCATTGCGGACACGCTCTCTAGAGCGGCCCTGCACACCCCAGTCAACACGCCTGTAACTGGGTTTGAGGTGTTCAGGCTGGAATGTGAATCTATCTGCCGAAGCCCCAGGCTGACTGGAGAGACCGAGAAGGAGATAGTCCTACTCACCAATGCTGACGAGACCCTCAGTGCTCTTCGGGACACAATCATCAATGGATGGCCCGACGATCGTACCCTGTTGCCCAAGGATCTTAGGCCATTTTGGGGATACAGGGATGAACTGTCTGTACTGAATGAGGCTATATATAAGGGGGAGACTGTGTTGGTGCCTCAACAGCTCCGGGCCAAAATGTTAGGCAAGATCCATGCAAATCACCTTGGGGCTGAGTCAAACTACAGAATGGCAAAGCAGGTATTGTTCTGGCCTGGAATGAGAGCGGCAATCAAGGACATGTGTGAGGCTTGTGGGACCTGTGCATTGTATGGCTCAGCCTCACAAAAGGAGCCCATGATGTCACTACCGATACCAACCAGGGCTTGGGAGCTACTCAGCCAGGACTTGTGTGCCTTTGAGGGTAAGGACTACCTAGTAACCGTGTGCCATTTCTCAGACTGGATTGAGGTAGATGAGCTGGGGGACACTCTGGCCTCCACAGTTGTAGCCAAGACCGAGGCCCATCTAGCCACTTTTGGCGCCCCAGCAAGAATACACACAGACAATGGCCCTCAATTTATAAGTAAGGACTATGCAGATTTCGCGATCAGGTATAACTTCAACCACACAACGTCATCTCCTTATTACCCCAAGGGAAATGGCCGAGCAGAGGCGGCTGTGAAGGTAGCCAAAGGCCTACTAAAGAAATCCACGAACATCAGCCTGGCCCTACTCCTTCATCGGAACACCCCTCAATCTGGCTACACATACTCACCTGCGCAGCGCATGTTGTGTCGCCGAACACGCACCCCTCTGCCGACCTCAGACAGACTGTTGGACCCTCAGGTGGTGGACACTCGTGTGGTTCAGGAAGAGATTGAGGCTCGGAGAGTGGCCAGCAAGACATTGTATGACAGGAATGTGGTCCACCATTCCCCACTCTCAATTGGGGACTATGCCTACTTAAAGCCCCCTCCGAACAAGCGTGGTCAGCCATGGGCTTATGGGCAGGTAGTGGACTGCAAGGGACCTAGATCATACACCCTTCAGACTGACCGTGGGACAGCTAGCCGTAACCGGGTTCATGTGCGACCAGCTGCTCCCCCACAAAAGGACCTTGGATGCGTACAAGTGCCACAGGTACTGGTACCTGGTGGCCCACCTCTGGTGAGGGCCCCAGATCAGCCAGACCTACAAGACAACCAGCTTGAGTCGCAACCTGGGGTGACAGCACCTCGCTCTCCAGTGCGGTCCCCAATGGGTCCTGCACCGTCTACTCCAAGTGTTGGTGCATCTCGGCCTGGTGCTGGTAGTGGCCCAGTTATGAGCAATAAACTGGCCCTCGCACCAAGCCCTTCACCTGCTCGTCGTACAAGGACGAGAGACATATATCGACCAACAAAATATGATGACTACGACCTCACATAAAACCAACTTTGTGACTTCATTCCCGGTCTACCTGCTATGTTAAACCCTGTGACATTATTTTATGCCTCATTGTTCCCAGTTTCTTTCCAGCAAAGTACTGCTATCATGGGATAATATGACTATGGAGGTCGTCACTATTGTGTTTCTTATGATTTGGACTATACATGTCTGCGGGGATGTTTAATTCTTTAAAAAAATATATATATATATAAAATCTTTTAATAAAAGGGAGATGTTGGGGGGCGCATCGGACGTGGGACAGCAGAATCCAAGATGGCGGACTTGAGCGCACATGGCAGACAGTGTCCCAACATGTATTGATGTAGATCTACTGGTAACTCAACTGATAATAAAGAAGTCTAACATCACTCTGACTCACAGCTTGTATGCTCCAACTGTAATGCCCCTCCCCACCCCACTATTCTATTTCCAGCGTCCTCCAACTACCGGTAGTCTTTAATACTAGGACTTCTGCCCCCCCCCCCCTACCCTCGATCCGAAGCCAAACCCACAAACTTGATGTATAAAAACATTTGATGCAATATTATAATTTTTGATAAAGGTCCAAAACAATCAAAAATGAAGGTAATGGTCATGGATCATTGGATGTGTATTGTGATTTAATTTGCTTCTTTCAGGTAGTTTAACATGAAAGCTTGCGGTCTAACATTTCACCATCATCCCGATTTAGTGTAATGCGACTGATGGTTGATATAGCTATGTGGTTTCCCACCCCAAAACAAACTAAACTAAAAGTCAGGCAACTGTCAACTTCTGTCAAGTGGTCCCTGATCGGTCTTGCATCAGTGAACGGGCACCTGCCCCAGTCCGAAGCCACTCTACCGTCACTTTATGCTTTCATCTGCTACCCTACAATTTTATAATCTCATTTGGGACTACCCAGTGTTAAAACGTGATGAAACTTGCCTGTCATATAGAGTTTAAGTCCTGTTGCAAGAAATAAATGCTTATTGCGCGTCTTCTGCTAGGTTTTGACAAAACACGAGGGTGCCATCACGGCCATGTTTTGATTCGGGCTGAATGATTTGCCGCCTCCTGATTGGCTGAAAATGAAGCCGGCCCGGAACCGGAAACCTTTACAGTGTGAGAAGCCGGTGTCGCATCTCAGAAGTCGCTCCATGTCAGAATTCCGCACATAGGCTAAAGTCAATGGGGGCCGCATATATCATTAAAAATAAATAATATTTTTGAAACAATTAAAACCAGGATAATATCCCTCTCTTCTATTAAAGGTGGAAAAACAACAACCCTAGTGATACTGCCCTTAGCCGTATATCAATCTATTGGGCAAATAAAGTTAAGTTAAACTTCCGGTAGCGACTTCTGAGATGGACGACTTCTGAGATGCGACACCTGGCCGCCTTGCGTCAGAAAAGACATCATGGCAGGAGACGAGAATCAGAGCCAGAATAAACAGCCACATTTGTCGAAACAGGACTTGTCCTGTCTTGTAAGTAATAGTTAGATACATTCTCCCTTCTTTCTGGGTCTAGATCGTATTTGAATTGTGTGCGCCGGTTGTGTATTTGCTGAGCTATCCTGACTTTAATGTTGGCCATCTGGCACTCGTTCGTCACAAGTGACACAAAGTCACACAGTCACAGTGACACTGACCCTCATTTCTGTGACAGTGTAAGTGTAGGTTGTTGGATTGCTTCAAACCTTACATCGACAGTACCGAGGTACGCTGTAAGCTGTACCTTGGTACTGTCGCTGTATGGTTTGAAGCATTCCAACAAAAGTGTAGGATACTCAACCCGGAGTAAAAACAAGTCTAGGTAACCAGTGGCAGAGCCTGGCAGAGGGACCTAAATCAGAGAACCTAGTGAAGAGGTTCTGACCGAGTATATACCATAATATGGGTCTCTTATATCATCTGTCCCAGAATTATAGCTCTTTTTAGTGTCAATAGATCGTTTATGTTTTATTAAAAGACTAAAAGTAAATGCTAGTTTGATTAGTTTAAGAGAAGAGACACTAGCCTGTATGCTATGTTAACTAGCAAAATACACATTCTAAAACAATGAAATAAGTCCCTCTATTCACTCATAGACATAGTACCCACTGTGACAGCTGTTATCAGTGATTGTAATATCTCGTCAGTACCAGTTAAAATAATGGCCGCGCCTATACGATAATAAGCTTGACTCCTATAAGTGTCGCCTAGAATTTGTGATGGAGGTGGCAGGACAACAATTAAATTAAGTGATGGCCAATAGTCAATACACATCCACAATGTCAATGTTCTATAAACAAATCTAAAAACTATATACCGGTACTATTTTTGGTTTGAAAATATGTTTATTGTCTTCCACAATTGAAAAAGTGATTACAGACAATCATTGAGCATCCATTGTAATATATTCCACTACCAAATGTTAATGAATGTTTGTTAATATAAATGATATATCAGTCGAGCATATGCACTGCATAAAGATGCATCATACGTATCCATAGGGTACACATAATCATACAATGAAAAAAGGTACAGAAAAACGACAAAGATTAAAAACAGATTAAAAACAATATGACTGTTTTGTTAATGATTCCGTTTGGCAATGAAATGAGGCGGCTACGAAGTAATTACAACTTCAAGTAATATTACTTACACTACTTACACTAACACAAGGAACACGGTCAGTTACAACATAATATGATTATCTTTCTGCAGAGCCAAGACATTATTTAATTTCCAACAAAGCAACCCAGACTCTGTATTTGATATATTCACTTTATTAAATGATATGCTTATTTTTTATGAAGCACAGATAATATATACGGTACCGGGTACATCAGGAAAGAACCATCATCACCATGCACTATAGATTATGGACAATTAGGGCTACATGCTATGAAACACTCAAGATCAACTATTTCTTTGATCATTTCAGGACATCAACAAATTAACACCACTCACACCAGAAGTTATCAGTAGACAAGCCACAATAAACATAGGTAAGTTTATATCACTCATGGTTAATGAGCATCACTATCAAGCATATTTATCGTTGCCATATATGATAGTGCATCAAGTTTTGGAAAATATATAGATGTTTTTTATGAGAAGTCCCTTTTCTTTACTCTCAAGACAGCATTACTGAAACTTGAGTTAAAACAGTATGTCCACTGGTATTTTTGTGAAAATGTAGAGGGGTCATCCCCCGCTCCTCTAATAGATTCGTCTAATAGATTCGTCTCCAGGTATTCATTAGAATATCGGTTTTCTCCAATTTGTTAAAGGCAGATATAGATATTGAATACACAACGACTGGGTCTGGCATCAGCAGATATTCAAAATTAGAATCAGCTAGGAAACAAATTCATTTCTGAACTTATGTTAATCACACTTATGACGTTTGCAGGAACAATTGGTCATGTAGCTCACGGGAAGTCGACAGTCGTCAAAGGTCTCTCAGGAGTACAAGTGAGTACATGCTCTCATACATGTAGACTTCAGCTGAAGTAGAACTACATTGTAGTCTGAAAAGTCACCCTTTCTTGTTGCATTGGTCTATAGTTGATCTGGATCTAAACATATAACTTGGAGTATGATGCAAGGGGCAACACCATTGTGGAAATGGCTGTGCTGAATACTATCAAAGGAGCTCGTCTGTCAAAATGTTTGGTATTCAAATATAGATTACCGGTATTTGAATTCTCCTATGTCAGAGATGCCACTTTTGTAGGAATTTGAACTCTTTCACCGAAATTCCTGCATCGAATTATGTTTAATTTCGGACAGAAATGTTCACGACTCTCTAACCGCCTCTCCCCCTTCAATTACAGACTGTCCGTTTCAAGAATGAATTGGAGAGGAACATCACAATTAAACTTGGCTATGCCAACGCAAAGGTAAGAAAGATCATTTTGAGTTTCAATTGTAACTACCGTAGTTATGTACATATTAATATATTGAGCTAAGTCACTCACTCCGGCTGACGCTATTGATAGCCCATCATGGCCAGGCTGATTGCACTTTGGGTATCACAGTTGCATCACCGGATGATCAGCGACCAGTAGATCTGTGCATCTAATGGGCATATATGATATGGTGATATATCGTAGGGTTTACAGAGTATTTTAGAAATATATAAGTGTCCTTCCTGAGATTTAAGTTCCAGAGATGCCACTTTTCCTACTTTTGCAGGAATTCCTACTTTTTTGGTATAATTTCTGTATTGAAGTCAGCTTATTTCCTAGTCTATAGAAAATTGACCAAACTTTAGGGTTTCCTACTTTTTGTCGATAATGGAGTGACATCTTTGTTTAACACAAACAAAAAACAAACAAAACAATGCAGTGCAATAACAATATCGTCCGCTTAGTAATCCACAATACCACAGGTACAACCTTTCTGCACTGAGGTGGCTATAATAATGACCATACATGCGTATATCCTCCCATGTTAGGGACCCTATAGCTGATACAGTCAGCCTGATGGTGTGCCTTGTGTTTACAGATCTACAAATGTGAGAGTCCGTCAGTGCCGCGGCCTCAGTGCTACACGTCCCGTGGCAGCGCACACCCTGACGAGTTCCCCTGCGACGTGCCCGGCGGCTCCGGCAACTTCAAACTGGTCAGGTGAGTCTCAGAGTAAACCATTTAAAATTAGAAAAAAAAGATTTTTGATTTAAATGATATAGATTTAAACAAGTTGATGAGTGTTATCAAGTTGAAATATTCCCAAACCCTTGTTCAGGCTTGAAGGTCTACTTTAATATGTGGTAACTTAACTATACACTGATTTGTTCAGGCTTGAAGGTCTACTTTAATATGTGGAATAATTTAACAGCAAAAATTCTGAAATGTTTTCATCTAGTAGAAGTCGGCAGACATAACGACCTTGAGTTACCACAGGGCTGAGGGGGCTAAGCACAACCTTGGTCAGCATTCATATAAGCCTTACAACTGCAATACGTATGGTTTCTTTACCCATCATATATAAAACAATGTTGTATCTACAGACATGTGTCGTTCGTGGATTGCCCCGGTCACGACATTCTCATGGCCACCATGTTGAACGGAGCGGCTGTCATGGACGCCGCCCTCCTCCTTATTGGTACGTAGCTCACATTTTGTATTTAAAAAAAAGATTATTCATAACATCCCGTTGATTTTCAGTTACAAATATGCTTGAATGTATGAATAATCATTTCAACTTTAGTATTACAGAGTTACCTTTAGCATAGATATAGTTTTCCAACAATAAGATTTTTAATCTAAAAGCGGTATTCATAACACAGTATGCATACAGCTTTTAGAGGACCGAATTAATTTAAATACGTTGTTTGTATGTCATTATCCCAAGATCTTGTCCATGTAGAAAAGCATTAAAAACAAATAAATCTGTCGTCTCTTGTTTAAATGTGTGAAAGATTGTACTAGATTAGAAGACTGCTTGTCTGTGCGGATTCTATATTCATCGGCTTCCTCCATTTCAGCCGGTAACGAGTCGTGCCCACAACCGCAGACGTCAGAACATTTGGCCGCTATCGAAATCATGAAACTGAAACACATCCTCATCCTACAGAACAAAATAGATCTGGTCAAAGAGAGCCAAGCGAAGGAACAATACGACCAGATCCTCAAGTTTGTCCAAGGTAGGTGTATTAGATCTAGAGCTTGTAACTGGGTCTTCAATTGGTGCTATTTGATGGGAACATGATTTAAACATAGTCTTCCAGGCTTTCCCAGAGTGACTAGGGGATCCTGTTGGACCGCATATTGGAAGAGATGATGGGATTAACCTGTACAAGTCAACATTTCTTTAATATCAGTCAGTCATTGTGCACTGATTCACCAAGGAAGTGTCCATTTATTTTTTCCTCACAAATTCTATCTTGACCATTTAAAATATTCAGATGTCCCAGAATGTTTTTACTGGTTGAATATGTATATATAACTTTCCCCAATGATATTGCTCTCATAAATTTCCACTTTTTGCTGTCCATTTAAATAAACTACAATTTAATGCTGAGTGTGATGATGGTGTTGTAGGTACGATTGCGGAAGGCGCGCCCATCATTCCCATCTCGGCCCAGCTCAAGTACAACGTGGACGCAGTGTGCGAGTACCTCGTCAAGAAGATCCCCATCCCCGTCAGGGACTTCACATCAGAACCCAAACTTATCGGTAAGTAAGACCAGACCAAAAGAAAAGTTGGTCAATGGATTTTGCTCGCCTCATTTCTTTTATTTTTAAATAAAAAAATTTCAAATTTCTTTTTTCTCTTGATTCCCGCTGATCAACCAATTAAATATATCCTCATCAAGCTAATCCCATCCTCTTACACCTGGAACAAAGGGACTAATAATTACCCATAACTTACCCATAAATTATAATGCACTGCTCTGAGTCAAGATGGCAGCCTCCATAGCCTGATGTGCTAGTCCAGTATATACGAACTGTATAATGTTTTGCAGTTATCCGATCGTTTGACGTCAACAAACCCGGTTGTGAGGTGGATGAGCTGAAGGGCGGAGTGGCTGGCGGCAGCATCATCAGGGGTGTCCTCAAGGTGAGTGGGCCACACATGGCAGGGGGGCACTTTTGAAAAAAACCCACCTCATTCCGGTAAAAATACGAAGGCAGTTTGTTATTTTTGCTTCATAAGTACTTATTTAAAAAAAGACATTGCCGTATTTTATCAGTTAGTTTCTAGATATCGAGAAAATCTCAGTTAAAAGTCTGTTAAAAGATATACCAAGCAACTTTTTCAAAATAGTACAAGAGACGCCAGAATGTCCATTTGATTTCTAGATTTTCCAAAAATTCCTGTGTGCAGGTATATATGTAAAGCAGGTTATAACTGGAAATACCGGTACTTAACTGTGCGAATGCGAGTATAATCAGAGATTATTTTCTCAATTATATTGGCATCTGCAGAACACCCAGCGTTAATATTCCAAGCTTCCTTGTCCAATACTTGATGTGCTTCGGTTGGCAGGTAGGACAGGAGATCGAGGTACGTCCCGGTATCGTATCCAAAGACCAGGAGGGCAAACTCACGTGCCGACCCATCTTCTCCAGAATCGTGTCGTTGTTCGCTGAACAAAACGACCTGCAATACGCCGTACCCGGAGGCCTCATTGGTGAGTCAGCACTTCGAGACTTGGGATATATTGTCATTAAACCCAAATATTAAAGCGCCCAGGACACATTTCACCGTCCTATATCAATCAAGAAGAAAATAAGCTCATGTTGAACATCTACAGTATCACTAAGAGAATTCAAATTAACATTGACTGCTTTAATATATCGGCCTTTAAATGTGAATTTTTGTCAATTTGTAAATTAAGTCTGTTCCATGTTTGATTTCAACTGCAAGATTTTGAATGACAGATGACGTGTAACACCCTATTTTTATAAATACCAAACAGAAATTTAAAATGGATGTGTAAGAACTTCTTTTCTCCATCTCATGATCTGGTTGGGTCTCCACCTGAAATGATGATCAGACATGAAGTTAGTGTATGATAATAGCTTTTATTGACAACAAAAGGGAGGTTACTACTGACCTGTGTCATATACTTTATACATTGTACTATATATTACCCACTATACTGACCTCTGTGTTAACACTGTATGTCTTACTCCCTGTGTGTAGGTGTGGGTACTAAGATCGACCCCACACTGTGCCGTGCTGACCGTATGGTGGGTCAGGTGCTGGGCGCGGTCGGAGCGCTGCCCGAGATCTACACAGAACTGGTCATCTCCTACTTCCTCCTGCGCCGACTGCTCGGGGTCAGGACCGAGGGAGACAAGAAAGCTGCCAAGGTACCGCGTTTTAAACTGTTAAACCTTTAAAGACAGATGTCGCTATTAAAAAGATGACATTGGTGCATCAAGTTTTCCCCCGGTTTCAAGTTTTTTTGTGTGTCCAGAAGACCTATACTTGATTATAGAGGACCTTTATTCAGGGACCTCAATTTGGATATTTCAAGTCTCTTTTCTTTTTTGATGGGTTACTTTCATCCCTGTTTAATGTATTATGACCTTGGTCGACATAATGCATGAATGTAGCCCTGGCGAACCTACTCGCCAGGGCTGCATTCAAACATCATGCCAACCATATGGGGTTGATAACACTCCCGTAGGACCGGCATGATGCATGAATTAATCCTTTTTGTGGCATTTTATATTTCATATTTCAACTACTATAGGATCTTTTGCACCTACCTAATCAAGAACACTCACTGAAATGTGTCAATGCATTTATTACATTCATTTGAAATATACCATCTCATGTTCCTTTTAACATTTGATTAGTAATTAAAATAAGGAGGATATTTGAGTTAACTAATACGACAAAAAAAACACATTCTAAAATCAAGCTTTACATTTGCAGGTACAAAAGTTGTCAAAGGATGAAATCCTGATGGTGAACATCGGGTCGCTGTCGAGCGGTGGCCGCGTACTCGCCGTCAAGGCTGATTTGGCCAAGATCGGGCTGACGACGCCCGTGTGCACGGAGATCGGAGAGAAGATCGCCCTCAGCCGGAGAGTGGAGAAGCATTGGCGGTGAGTTTTATTTCTGTTTCATTATCCACTTTTCCTAATTTTGCAGGAATTCCTGCCTTTTTACTGGAATTTCTGTATTAAATAATTTGATTTCCTGCAGAAAGGTGACCAACATCTCTGCATTATCCTTAACCTTCCACAATGATAAATTAATCAAACCATGTAAAATATGTATTTCAAGTGTGGAGCTCGCAATTCAGAACTAAATATGTTCTTAAATATACCAGTGATCTAATATGTTTCTCTCTGCTATTTACAGGTTGATCGGATGGGGAGAAATCAGGAAGGGAGTCACGATTAAACCTGTTCTGGAGAACGAATAAATCTCTCAATAGGAATTTAATAGATAACTATGTTAAAATGTATATTATTAAAAGTTTTAGGTTTGTACACCCATCGCTACATTAATGTAGCCTTGAAAATGTCTTCATACTATCCCAGGATGACAAATCAATATTAATAACAACCATCCGAAATTGAAAATTTGCTTATGTTACCTATGTTATTTTATTTAAAGTGAATTAAAGTAGATCCTTGGTTATTAATACAAATGGTATAAACCTCAATATTAAGTTAAGGATTCAGCTTTATGTAAAAGAAGGCCCTACACTGTGAATAAAGGGTCGCAGCATGTACCACAACCTGTTCAGGTTCACCGACTGGGGAATGTTTGGTGAGGAATAAATACTTGGTCAAATCTAGAACGTTGTCTCGTGTTGTCAGCATCTGTATAGGCTACTGGGCCCGAGGAAAGAATTGTTCTGGTATCCCGGCCCTACGTATTTGGGCCGACCCAAAATATTTTTGACATTTAAAAAAATGATTTTTCAGGAAATCTGACATTTTTGCGATTTTACTACTAAAATCTGTTGGGTTTATTTACAAGAAAAAACGCGCTAAAAAACAAAAATCGACCTACCGACCGTATTCATTTTTAGCTGTTACCGGAACAGAACTTTTTGAGGCTAACGGTACGTTCAGGTCATATTACCCCGGTAATATCAAGAACATTTGGGAATATCACTGGAAATTAGTCAACATCTAGTTGCTATGGACATTACCGTAATATCTATAGTACCTACCAGTAAGATGTTTAGGTCCATCTATAGGCTACATTTTAAAAAAGTATGTAAAATGTGTTGGACACTAGCCGGATTCCTCCGGCTTCAGCAGAATTTGCGGCCTTTTTAAAGTTAACCTGTAAAAACTAACCTACCGCATACTATGCAGGGTTGTAGCCAAACCATATCGGGCTTTTAAGAAAATCAGGGTGAAAGCCTGTAACATGAGGTTATTTTCAGACATATACGGCTGTGTTAAGGATTTCGGACCACTAAAACAAAGGCTGTTTGCCGAGCGATCTCGCCCTTGAAGCATTGCTCCAGTTCAGCATTGCTGCCAGGCACGGGTTGAATTCACAAACGATCATACAGTAAATCTACGCATTTCAGATAGTGTGACCTCTGATTGGTTTATATTAGTCCATGGGAATTATGACTACATTTGTATAGAGTGTAACACATTCATTAAATAAATCACCTATTCTGATATGAAAATTAGATATTACTATTAAAGTACTACCCGATGTAAGGCAGGGCTAAAAGATATTTGATGAAATTGTACCGCCACCTGTCGACCATCTACATATGGTGTCCTGTAGTTGATGAACTAGCCACCAGGTGGTAGCACTATCCAATTTCACCATTTTCTCCACCAGTTCCCTGAATAGTTAGCATTGGTGTGGGGGCAAATCATCATTCAATCATCATTTTGTTACATCAAGCATGCCGGTGAATAACTCCATGTTTAATTCTCTAGCAGATCTAAAGTGAATGTTTGGGAATTACAATGGATTGGAGGGAGATGCTAGTGCAACACCTTTCCTGAGGTGCCAGCCATTCTATAAGAACCTAGGTGTGAGATACGTAGGCTAACTCTGGTTTCTCTTCATTCCACGCATAAATCTTTCGCCTTTTACTAAAGATTTCCGTGGGGAGGAACAATACAATGAGTCTATAGACTAATTTTTGAAACCCTGCCTAACCGCAGGGTGCCAATTAAACCAAAGATAAACCCTCATACTTGCCACCTACCTACCGTGCTCTGTGACTCTCAGAGTTCCTGGTGAATCCAGCTCTGGCAATGAGCTGCAGAACCTGACCCCTTCTGGCATTTTAGGTGATAAAGGAGAGGAGGGGAAACCAACCTGGACCTAATCATTGTATGTATGAATATATTTTTTGCTTTTGTTTCTGGCCGGCCGGCGCCCTATAAGGGCGCCGGCCGGATTAAGGTACCCTCTCGTCACCATAGCCTATCTATTGCATAGTTTGCTGAAAGCCTCACGCCTTATAAAGACCCAGGTTTCTCAAACCGCCCGTCACACAAGTGAAGGAGGGTGCTGCCAGCAATCTACACATGGTGTCCTGTAGTTGATGAACTAGCCACCAGGTGGTAGCACTATCCAATTTCACCATTTTCTCCACCAGTTCCCTGAATAGTTAGCATTGGTGTGGGGGCAAATCATCATTCAATCATCATTTTGTTACATCAAGCATGCCGGTGAATAACTCCATGTTTAATTCTCTAGCAGATCTAAAGTGAATGTTTGGGAATTACAATGGATTGGAGGGAGATGCTAGTGCAACACCTTTCCTGAGGTGCCAGCCATTCTATAAGAACCTAGGTGTGAGATACGTAGGCTAACTCTGGTTTCTCTTCATTCCACGCATAAATCTTTCGCCTTTTACTAAAGATTTCCGTGGGGAGGAACAATACAATGAGTCTATAGACTAATTTTTGAAACCCTGCCTAACCGCAGGGTGCCAATTAAACCAAAGATAAACCCTCATACTTGCCACCTACCTACCGTGCTCTGTGACTCTCAGAGTTCCTGGTGAATCCAGCTCTGGCAATGAGCTGCAGAACCTGACCCCTTCTGGCATTTTAGGTGATAAAGGAGAGGAGGGGAAACCAACCTGGACCTAATCATTGTATGTATGAATATATTTTTTGCTTTTGTTTCTGGCCGGCCGGCGCCCTATAAGGGCGCCGGCCGGATTAAGGTACCCTCTCGTCACCATAGCCTATCTATTGCATAGTTTGCTGAAAGCCTCACGCCTTATAAAGACCCAGGTTTCTCAAACCGCCCGTCACACAAGTGAAGGAGGGTGCTGCCAGCAATCTACACATGGTGTCCTGTAGTTGATGAACTAGCCACCAGGTGGTAGCACTATCCAATTTCACCATTTTCTCCACCAGTTCCCTGAATAGTTAGCATTGGTGTGGGGGCAAATCATCATTCAATCATCATTTTGTTACATCAAGCATGCCGGTGAATAACTCCATGTTTAATTCTCTAGCAGATCTAAAGTGAATGTTTGGGAATTACAATGGATTGGAGGGAGATGCTAGTGCAACACCTTTCCTGAGGTGCCAGCCATTCTATAAGAACCTAGGTGTGAGATACGTAGGCTAACTCTGGTTTCTCTTCATTCCACGCATAAATCTTTCGCCTTTTACTAAAGATTTCCGTGGGGAGGAACAATACAATGAGTCTATAGACTAATTTTTGAAACCCTGCCTAACCGCAGGGTGCCAATTAAACCAAAGATAAACCCTCATACTTGCCACCTACCTACCGTGCTCTGTGACTCTCAGAGTTCCTGGTGAATCCAGCTCTGGCAATGAGCTGCAGAACCTGACCCCTTCTGGCATTTTAGGTGATAAAGGAGAGGAGGGGAAACCAACCTGGACCTAATCATTGTATGTATGAATATATTTTTTGCTTTTGTTTCTGGCCGGCCGGCGCCCTATAAGGGCGCCGGCCGGATTAAGGTACCCTCTCGTCACCATAGCCTATCTATTGCATAGTTTGCTGAAAGCCTCACGCCTTATAAAGACCCAGGTTTCTCAAACCGCCCGTCACACAAGTGAAGGAGGGTGCTGCCAGCAATCTACACATGGTGTCCTGTAGTTGATGAACTAGCCACCAGGTGGTAGCACTATCCAATTTCACCATTTTCTCCACCAGTTCCCTGAATAGTTAGCATTGGTGTGGGGGCAAATCATCATTCAATCATCATTTTGTTACATCAAGCATGCCGGTGAATAACTCCATGTTTAATTCTCTAGCAGATCTAAAGTGAATGTTTGGGAATTACAATGGATTGGAGGGAGATGCTAGTGCAACACCTTTCCTGAGGTGCCAGCCATTCTATAAGAACCTAGGTGTGAGATACGTAGGCTAACTCTGGTTTCTCTTCATTCCACGCATAAATCTTTCGCCTTTTACTAAAGATTTCCGTGGGGAGGAACAATACAATGAGTCTATAGACTAATTTTTGAAACCCTGCCTAACCGCAGGGTGCCAATTAAACCAAAGATAAACCCTCATACTTGCCACCTACCTACCGTGCTCTGTGACTCTCAGAGTTCCTGGTGAATCCAGCTCTGGCAATGAGCTGCAGAACCTGACCCCTTCTGGCATTTTAGGTGATAAAGGAGAGGAGGGGAAACCAACCTGGACCTAATCATTGTATGTATGAATATATTTTTTGCTTTTGTTTCTGGCCGGCCGGCGCCCTATAAGGGCGCCGGCCGGATTAAGGTACCCTCTCGTCACCATAGCCTATCTATTGCATAGTTTGCTGAAAGCCTCACGCCTTATAAAGACCCAGGTTTCTCAAACCGCCCGTCACACAAGTGAAGGAGGGTGCTGCCAGCAATCTACACATGGTGTCCTGTAGTTGATGAACTAGCCACCAGGTGGTAGCACTATCCAATTTCACCATTTTCTCCACCAGTTCCCTGAATAGTTAGCATTGGTGTGGGGGCAAATCATCATTCAATCATCATTTTGTTACATCAAGCATGCCGGTGAATAACTCCATGTTTAATTCTCTAGCAGATCTAAAGTGAATGTTTGGGAATTACAATGGATTGGAGGGAGATGCTAGTGCAACACCTTTCCTGAGGTGCCAGCCATTCTATAAGAACCTAGGTGTGAGATACGTAGGCTAACTCTGGTTTCTCTTCATTCCACGCATAAATCTTTCGCCTTTTACTAAAGATTTCCGTGGGGAGGAACAATACAATGAGTCTATAGACTAATTTTTGAAACCCTGCCTAACCGCAGGGTGCCAATTAAACCAAAGATAAACCCTCATACTTGCCACCTACCTACCGTGCTCTGTGACTCTCAGAGTTCCTGGTGAATCCAGCTCTGGCAATGAGCTGCAGAACCTGACCCCTTCTGGCATTTTAGGTGATAAAGGAGAGGAGGGGAAACCAACCTGGACCTAATCATTGTATGTATGAATATATTTTTTGCTTTTGTTTCTGGCCGGCCGGCGCCCTATAAGGGCGCCGGCCGGATTAAGGTACCCTCTCGTCACCATAGCCTATCTATTGCATAGTTTGCTGAAAGCCTCACGCCTTATAAAGACCCAGGTTTCTCAAACCGCCCGTCACACAAGTGAAGGAGGGTGCTGCCAGCAATCTACACATGGTGTCCTGTAGTTGATGAACTAGCCACCAGGTGGTAGCACTATCCAATTTCACCATTTTCTCCACCAGTTCCCTGAATAGTTAGCATTGGTGTGGGGGCAAATCATCATTCAATCATCATTTTGTTACATCAAGCATGCCGGTGAATAACTCCATGTTTAATTCTCTAGCAGATCTAAAGTGAATGTTTGGGAATTACAATGGATTGGAGGGAGATGCTAGTGCAACACCTTTCCTGAGGTGCCAGCCATTCTATAAGAACCTAGGTGTGAGATACGTAGGCTAACTCTGGTTTCTCTTCATTCCACGCATAAATCTTTCGCCTTTTACTAAAGATTTCCGTGGGGAGGAACAATACAATGAGTCTATAGACTAATTTTTGAAACCCTGCCTAACCGCAGGGTGCCAATTAAACCAAAGATAAACCCTCATACTTGCCACCTACCTACCGTGCTCTGTGACTCTCAGAGTTCCTGGTGAATCCAGCTCTGGCAATGAGCTGCAGAACCTGACCCCTTCTGGCATTTTAGGTGATAAAGGAGAGGAGGGGAAACCAACCTGGACCTAATCATTGTATGTATGAATATATTTTTTGCTTTTGTTTCTGGCCGGCCGGCGCCCTATAAGGGCGCCGGCCGGATTAAGGTACCCTCTCGTCACCATAGCCTATCTATTGCATAGTTTGCTGAAAGCCTCACGCCTTATAAAGACCCAGGTTTCTCAAACCGCCCGTCACACAAGTGAAGGAGGGTGCTGCCAGCAATCTACACATGGTGTCCTGTAGTTGATGAACTAGCCACCAGGTGGTAGCACTATCCAATTTCACCATTTTCTCCACCAGTTCCCTGAATAGTTAGCATTGGTGTGGGGGCAAATCATCATTCAATCATCATTTTGTTACATCAAGCATGCCGGTGAATAACTCCATGTTTAATTCTCTAGCAGATCTAAAGTGAATGTTTGGGAATTACAATGGATTGGAGGGAGATGCTAGTGCAACACCTTTCCTGAGGTGCCAGCCATTCTATAAGAACCTAGGTGTGAGATACGTAGGCTAACTCTGGTTTCTCTTCATTCCACGCATAAATCTTTCGCCTTTTACTAAAGATTTCCGTGGGGAGGAACAATACAATGAGTCTATAGACTAATTTTTGAAACCCTGCCTAACCGCAGGGTGCCAATTAAACCAAAGATAAACCCTCATACTTGCCACCTACCTACCGTGCTCTGTGACTCTCAGAGTTCCTGGTGAATCCAGCTCTGGCAATGAGCTGCAGAACCTGACCCCTTCTGGCATTTTAGGTGATAAAGGAGAGGAGGGGAAACCAACCTGGACCTAATCATTGTATGTATGAATATATTTTTTGCTTTTGTTTCTGGCCGGCCGGCGCCCTATAAGGGCGCCGGCCGGATTAAGGTACCCTCTCGTCACCATAGCCTATCTATTGCATAGTTTGCTGAAAGCCTCACGCCTTATAAAGACCCAGGTTTCTCAAACCGCCCGTCACACAAGTGAAGGAGGGTGCTGCCAGCAATCTACACATGGTGTCCTGTAGTTGATGAACTAGCCACCAGGTGGTAGCACTATCCAATTTCACCATTTTCTCCACCAGTTCCCTGAATAGTTAGCATTGGTGTGGGGGCAAATCATCATTCAATCATCATTTTGTTACATCAAGCATGCCGGTGAATAACTCCATGTTTAATTCTCTAGCAGATCTAAAGTGAATGTTTGGGAATTACAATGGATTGGAGGGAGATGCTAGTGCAACACCTTTCCTGAGGTGCCAGCCATTCTATAAGAACCTAGGTGTGAGATACGTAGGCTAACTCTGGTTTCTCTTCATTCCACGCATAAATCTTTCGCCTTTTACTAAAGATTTCCGTGGGGAGGAACAATACAATGAGTCTATAGACTAATTTTTGAAACCCTGCCTAACCGCAGGGTGCCAATTAAACCAAAGATAAACCCTCATACTTGCCACCTACCTACCGTGCTCTGTGACTCTCAGAGTTCCTGGTGAATCCAGCTCTGGCAATGAGCTGCAGAACCTGACCCCTTCTGGCATTTTAGGTGATAAAGGAGAGGAGGGGAAACCAACCTGGACCTAATCATTGTATGTATGAATATATTTTTTGCTTTTGTTTCTGGCCGGCCGGCGCCCTATAAGGGCGCCGGCCGGATTAAGGTACCCTCTCGTCACCATAGCCTATCTATTGCATAGTTTGCTGAAAGCCTCACGCCTTATAAAGACCCAGGTTTCTCAAACCGCCCGTCACACAAGTGAAGGAGGGTGCTGCCAGCAATCTACACATGGTGTCCTGTAGTTGATGAACTAGCCACCAGGTGGTAGCACTATCCAATTTCACCATTTTCTCCACCAGTTCCCTGAATAGTTAGCATTGGTGTGGGGGCAAATCATCATTCAATCATCATTTTGTTACATCAAGCATGCCGGTGAATAACTCCATGTTTAATTCTCTAGCAGATCTAAAGTGAATGTTTGGGAATTACAATGGATTGGAGGGAGATGCTAGTGCAACACCTTTCCTGAGGTGCCAGCCATTCTATAAGAACCTAGGTGTGAGATACGTAGGCTAACTCTGGTTTCTCTTCATTCCACGCATAAATCTTTCGCCTTTTACTAAAGATTTCCGTGGGGAGGAACAATACAATGAGTCTATAGACTAATTTTTGAAACCCTGCCTAACCGCAGGGTGCCAATTAAACCAAAGATAAACCCTCATACTTGCCACCTACCTACCGTGCTCTGTGACTCTCAGAGTTCCTGGTGAATCCAGCTCTGGCAATGAGCTGCAGAACCTGACCCCTTCTGGCATTTTAGGTGATAAAGGAGAGGAGGGGAAACCAACCTGGACCTAATCATTGTATGTATGAATATATTTTTTGCTTTTGTTTCTGGCCGGCCGGCGCCCTATAAGGGCGCCGGCCGGATTAAGGTACCCTCTCGTCACCATAGCCTATCTATTGCATAGTTTGCTGAAAGCCTCACGCCTTATAAAGACCCAGGTTTCTCAAACCGCCCGTCACACAAGTGAAGGAGGGTGCTGCCAGCAATCTACACATGGTGTCCTGTAGTTGATGAACTAGCCACCAGGTGGTAGCACTATCCAATTTCACCATTTTCTCCACCAGTTCCCTGAATAGTTAGCATTGGTGTGGGGGCAAATCATCATTCAATCATCATTTTGTTACATCAAGCATGCCGGTGAATAACTCCATGTTTAATTCTCTAGCAGATCTAAAGTGAATGTTTGGGAATTACAATGGATTGGAGGGAGATGCTAGTGCAACACCTTTCCTGAGGTGCCAGCCATTCTATAAGAACCTAGGTGTGAGATACGTAGGCTAACTCTGGTTTCTCTTCATTCCACGCATAAATCTTTCGCCTTTTACTAAAGATTTCCGTGGGGAGGAACAATACAATGAGTCTATAGACTAATTTTTGAAACCCTGCCTAACCGCAGGGTGCCAATTAAACCAAAGATAAACCCTCATACTTGCCACCTACCTACCGTGCTCTGTGACTCTCAGAGTTCCTGGTGAATCCAGCTCTGGCAATGAGCTGCAGAACCTGACCCCTTCTGGCATTTTAGGTGATAAAGGAGAGGAGGGGAAACCAACCTGGACCTAATCATTGTATGTATGAATATATTTTTTGCTTTTGTTTCTGGCCGGCCGGCGCCCTATAAGGGCGCCGGCCGGATTAAGGTACCCTCTCGTCACCATAGCCTATCTATTGCATAGTTTGCTGAAAGCCTCACGCCTTATAAAGACCCAGGTTTCTCAAACCGCCCGTCACACAAGTGAAGGAGGGTGCTGCCAGCAATCTACACATGGTGTCCTGTAGTTGATGAACTAGCCACCAGGTGGTAGCACTATCCAATTTCACCATTTTCTCCACCAGTTCCCTGAATAGTTAGCATTGGTGTGGGGGCAAATCATCATTCAATCATCATTTTGTTACATCAAGCATGCCGGTGAATAACTCCATGTTTAATTCTCTAGCAGATCTAAAGTGAATGTTTGGGAATTACAATGGATTGGAGGGAGATGCTAGTGCAACACCTTTCCTGAGGTGCCAGCCATTCTATAAGAACCTAGGTGTGAGATACGTAGGCTAACTCTGGTTTCTCTTCATTCCACGCATAAATCTTTCGCCTTTTACTAAAGATTTCCGTGGGGAGGAACAATACAATGAGTCTATAGACTAATTTTTGAAACCCTGCCTAACCGCAGGGTGCCAATTAAACCAAAGATAAACCCTCATACTTGCCACCTACCTACCGTGCTCTGTGACTCTCAGAGTTCCTGGTGAATCCAGCTCTGGCAATGAGCTGCAGAACCTGACCCCTTCTGGCATTTTAGGTGATAAAGGAGAGGAGGGGAAACCAACCTGGACCTAATCATTGTATGTATGAATATATTTTTTGCTTTTGTTTCTGGCCGGCCGGCGCCCTATAAGGGCGCCGGCCGGATTAAGGTACCCTCTCGTCACCATAGCCTATCTATTGCATAGTTTGCTGAAAGCCTCACGCCTTATAAAGACCCAGGTTTCTCAAACCGCCCGTCACACAAGTGAAGGAGGGTGCTGCCAGCAATCTACACATGGTGTCCTGTAGTTGATGAACTAGCCACCAGGTGGTAGCACTATCCAATTTCACCATTTTCTCCACCAGTTCCCTGAATAGTTAGCATTGGTGTGGGGGCAAATCATCATTCAATCATCATTTTGTTACATCAAGCATGCCGGTGAATAACTCCATGTTTAATTCTCTAGCAGATCTAAAGTGAATGTTTGGGAATTACAATGGATTGGAGGGAGATGCTAGTGCAACACCTTTCCTGAGGTGCCAGCCATTCTATAAGAACCTAGGTGTGAGATACGTAGGCTAACTCTGGTTTCTCTTCATTCCACGCATAAATCTTTCGCCTTTTACTAAAGATTTCCGTGGGGAGGAACAATACAATGAGTCTATAGACTAATTTTTGAAACCCTGCCTAACCGCAGGGTGCCAATTAAACCAAAGATAAACCCTCATACTTGCCACCTACCTACCGTGCTCTGTGACTCTCAGAGTTCCTGGTGAATCCAGCTCTGGCAATGAGCTGCAGAACCTGACCCCTTCTGGCATTTTAGGTGATAAAGGAGAGGAGGGGAAACCAACCTGGACCTAATCATTGTATGTATGAATATATTTTTTGCTTTTGTTTCTGGCCGGCCGGCGCCCTATAAGGGCGCCGGCCGGATTAAGGTACCCTCTCGTCACCATAGCCTATCTATTGCATAGTTTGCTGAAAGCCTCACGCCTTATAAAGACCCAGGTTTCTCAAACCGCCCGTCACACAAGTGAAGGAGGGTGCTGCCAGCAATCTACACATGGTGTCCTGTAGTTGATGAACTAGCCACCAGGTGGTAGCACTATCCAATTTCACCATTTTCTCCACCAGTTCCCTGAATAGTTAGCATTGGTGTGGGGGCAAATCATCATTCAATCATCATTTTGTTACATCAAGCATGCCGGTGAATAACTCCATGTTTAATTCTCTAGCAGATCTAAAGTGAATGTTTGGGAATTACAATGGATTGGAGGGAGATGCTAGTGCAACACCTTTCCTGAGGTGCCAGCCATTCTATAAGAACCTAGGTGTGAGATACGTAGGCTAACTCTGGTTTCTCTTCATTCCACGCATAAATCTTTCGCCTTTTACTAAAGATTTCCGTGGGGAGGAACAATACAATGAGTCTATAGACTAATTTTTGAAACCCTGCCTAACCGCAGGGTGCCAATTAAACCAAAGATAAACCCTCATACTTGCCACCTACCTACCGTGCTCTGTGACTCTCAGAGTTCCTGGTGAATCCAGCTCTGGCAATGAGCTGCAGAACCTGACCCCTTCTGGCATTTTAGGTGATAAAGGAGAGGAGGGGAAACCAACCTGGACCTAATCATTGTATGTATGAATATATTTTTTGCTTTTGTTTCTGGCCGGCCGGCGCCCTATAAGGGCGCCGGCCGGATTAAGGTACCCTCTCGTCACCATAGCCTATCTATTGCATAGTTTGCTGAAAGCCTCACGCCTTATAAAGACCCAGGTTTCTCAAACCGCCCGTCACACAAGTGAAGGAGGGTGCTGCCAGCAATCTACACATGGTGTCCTGTAGTTGATGAACTAGCCACCAGGTGGTAGCACTATCCAATTTCACCATTTTCTCCACCAGTTCCCTGAATAGTTAGCATTGGTGTGGGGGCAAATCATCATTCAATCATCATTTTGTTACATCAAGCATGCCGGTGAATAACTCCATGTTTAATTCTCTAGCAGATCTAAAGTGAATGTTTGGGAATTACAATGGATTGGAGGGAGATGCTAGTGCAACACCTTTCCTGAGGTGCCAGCCATTCTATAAGAACCTAGGTGTGAGATACGTAGGCTAACTCTGGTTTCTCTTCATTCCACGCATAAATCTTTCGCCTTTTACTAAAGATTTCCGTGGGGAGGAACAATACAATGAGTCTATAGACTAATTTTTGAAACCCTGCCTAACCGCAGGGTGCCAATTAAACCAAAGATAAACCCTCATACTTGCCACCTACCTACCGTGCTCTGTGACTCTCAGAGTTCCTGGTGAATCCAGCTCTGGCAATGAGCTGCAGAACCTGACCCCTTCTGGCATTTTAGGTGATAAAGGAGAGGAGGGGAAACCAACCTGGACCTAATCATTGTATGTATGAATATATTTTTTGCTTTTGTTTCTGGCCGGCCGGCGCCCTATAAGGGCGCCGGCCGGATTAAGGTACCCTCTCGTCACCATAGCCTATCTATTGCATAGTTTGCTGAAAGCCTCACGCCTTATAAAGACCCAGGTTTCTCAAACCGCCCGTCACACAAGTGAAGGAGGGTGCTGCCAGCAATCTACACATGGTGTCCTGTAGTTGATGAACTAGCCACCAGGTGGTAGCACTATCCAATTTCACCATTTTCTCCACCAGTTCCCTGAATAGTTAGCATTGGTGTGGGGGCAAATCATCATTCAATCATCATTTTGTTACATCAAGCATGCCGGTGAATAACTCCATGTTTAATTCTCTAGCAGATCTAAAGTGAATGTTTGGGAATTACAATGGATTGGAGGGAGATGCTAGTGCAACACCTTTCCTGAGGTGCCAGCCATTCTATAAGAACCTAGGTGTGAGATACGTAGGCTAACTCTGGTTTCTCTTCATTCCACGCATAAATCTTTCGCCTTTTACTAAAGATTTCCGTGGGGAGGAACAATACAATGAGTCTATAGACTAATTTTTGAAACCCTGCCTAACCGCAGGGTGCCAATTAAACCAAAGATAAACCCTCATACTTGCCACCTACCTACCGTGCTCTGTGACTCTCAGAGTTCCTGGTGAATCCAGCTCTGGCAATGAGCTGCAGAACCTGACCCCTTCTGGCATTTTAGGTGATAAAGGAGAGGAGGGGAAACCAACCTGGACCTAATCATTGTATGTATGAATATATTTTTTGCTTTTGTTTCTGGCCGGCCGGCGCCCTATAAGGGCGCCGGCCGGATTAAGGTACCCTCTCGTCACCATAGCCTATCTATTGCATAGTTTGCTGAAAGCCTCACGCCTTATAAAGACCCAGGTTTCTCAAACCGCCCGTCACACAAGTGAAGGAGGGTGCTGCCAGCAATCTACACATGGTGTCCTGTAGTTGATGAACTAGCCACCAGGTGGTAGCACTATCCAATTTCACCATTTTCTCCACCAGTTCCCTGAATAGTTAACATTGGTGTGGGGGCAAATCATCATTCAATCATCATTTTGTTACATCAAGCATGCCGGTGAATAACTCCATGTTTAATTCTCTAGCAGATCTAAAGTGAATGTTTGGGAATTACAATGGATTGGAGGGAGATGCTAGTGCAACACCTTTCCTGAGGTGCCAGCCATTCTATAAGAACCTAGGTGTGAGATACGTAGGCTAACTCTGGTTTCTCTTCATTCCACGCATAAATCTTTCGCCTTTTACTAAAGATTTCCGTGGGGAGGAACAATACAATGAGTCTATAGACTAATTTTTGAAACCCTGCCTAACCGCAGGGTGCCAATTAAACCAAAGATAAACCCTCATACTTGCCACCTACCTACCGTGCTCTGTGACTCTCAGAGTTCCTGGTGAATCCAGCTCTGGCAATGAGCTGCAGAACCTGACCCCTTCTGGCATTTTAGGTGATAAAGGAGAGGAGGGGAAACCAACCTGGACCTAATCATTGTATGTATGAATATATTTTTTGCTTTTGTTTCTGGCCGGCCGGCGCCCTATAAGGGCGCCGGCCGGATTAAGGTACCCTCTCGTCACCATAGCCTATCTATTGCATAGTTTGCTGAAAGCCTCACGCCTTATAAAGACCCAGGTTTCTCAAACCGCCCGTCACACAAGTGAAGGAGGGTGCTGCCAGCAATCTACACATGGTGTCCTGTAGTTGATGAACTAGCCACCAGGTGGTAGCACTATCCAATTTCACCATTTTCTCCACCAGTTCCCTGAATAGTTAGCATTGGTGTGGGGGCAAATCATCATTCAATCATCATTTTGTTACATCAAGCATGCCGGTGAATAACTCCATGTTTAATTCTCTAGCAGATCTAAAGTGAATGTTTGGGAATTACAATGGATTGGAGGGAGATGCTAGTGCAACACCTTTCCTGAGGTGCCAGCCATTCTATAAGAACCTAGGTGTGAGATACGTAGGCTAACTCTGGTTTCTCTTCATTCCACGCATAAATCTTTCGCCTTTTACTAAAGATTTCCGTGGGGAGGAACAATACAATGAGTCTATAGACTAATTTTTGAAACCCTGCCTAACCGCAGGGTGCCAATTAAACCAAAGATAAACCCTCATACTTGCCACCTACCTACCGTGCTCTGTGACTCTCAGAGTTCCTGGTGAATCCAGCTCTGGCAATGAGCTGCAGAACCTGACCCCTTCTGGCATTTTAGGTGATAAAGGAGAGGAGGGGAAACCAACCTGGACCTAATCATTGTATGTATGAATATATTTTTTGCTTTTGTTTCTGGCCGGCCGGCGCCCTATAAGGGCGCCGGCCGGATTAAGGTACCCTCTCGTCACCATAGCCTATCTATTGCATAGTTTGCTGAAAGCCTCACGCCTTATAAAGACCCAGGTTTCTCAAACCGCCCGTCACACAAGTGAAGGAGGGTGCTGCCAGCAATCTACACATGGTGTCCTGTAGTTGATGAACTAGCCACCAGGTGGTAGCACTATCCAATTTCACCATTTTCTCCACCAGTTCCCTGAATAGTTAGCATTGGTGTGGGGGCAAATCATCATTCAATCATCATTTTGTTACATCAAGCATGCCGGTGAATAACTCCATGTTTAATTCTCTAGCAGATCTAAAGTGAATGTTTGGGAATTACAATGGATTGGAGGGAGATGCTAGTGCAACACCTTTCCTGAGGTGCCAGCCATTCTATAAGAACCTAGGTGTGAGATACGTAGGCTAACTCTGGTTTCTCTTCATTCCACGCATAAATCTTTCGCCTTTTACTAAAGATTTCCGTGGGGAGGAACAATACAATGAGTCTATAGACTAATTTTTGAAACCCTGCCTAACCGCAGGGTGCCAATTAAACCAAAGATAAACCCTCATACTTGCCACCTACCTACCGTGCTCTGTGACTCTCAGAGTTCCTGGTGAATCCAGCTCTGGCAATGAGCTGCAGAACCTGACCCCTTCTGGCATTTTAGGTGATAAAGGAGAGGAGGGGAAACCAACCTGGACCTAATCATTGTATGTATGAATATATTTTTTGCTTTTGTTTCTGGCCGGCCGGCGCCCTATAAGGGCGCCGGCCGGATTAAGGTACCCTCTCGTCACCATAGCCTATCTATTGCATAGTTTGCTGAAAGCCTCACGCCTTATAAAGACCCAGGTTTCTCAAACCGCCCGTCACACAAGTGAAGGAGGGTGCTGCCAGCAATCTACACATGGTGTCCTGTAGTTGATGAACTAGCCACCAGGTGGTAGCACTATCCAATTTCACCATTTTCTCCACCAGTTCCCTGAATAGTTAGCATTGGTGTGGGGGCAAATCATCATTCAATCATCATTTTGTTACATCAAGCATGCCGGTGAATAACTCCATGTTTAATTCTCTAGCAGATCTAAAGTGAATGTTTGGGAATTACAATGGATTGGAGGGAGATGCTAGTGCAACACCTTTCCTGAGGTGCCAGCCATTCTATAAGAACCTAGGTGTGAGATACGTAGGCTAACTCTGGTTTCTCTTCATTCCACGCATAAATCTTTCGCCTTTTACTAAAGATTTCCGTGGGGAGGAACAATACAATGAGTCTATAGACTAATTTTTGAAACCCTGCCTAACCGCAGGGTGCCAATTAAACCAAAGATAAACCCTCATACTTGCCACCTACCTACCGTGCTCTGTGACTCTCAGAGTTCCTGGTGAATCCAGCTCTGGCAATGAGCTGCAGAACCTGACCCCTTCTGGCATTTTAGGTGATAAAGGAGAGGAGGGGAAACCAACCTGGACCTAATCATTGTATGTATGAATATATTTTTTGCTTTTGTTTCTGGCCGGCCGGCGCCCTATAAGGGCGCCGGCCGGATTAAGGTACCCTCTCGTCACCATAGCCTATCTATTGCATAGTTTGCTGAAAGCCTCACGCCTTATAAAGACCCAGGTTTCTCAAACCGCCCGTCACACAAGTGAAGGAGGGTGCTGCCAGCAATCTACACATGGTGTCCTGTAGTTGATGAACTAGCCACCAGGTGGTAGCACTATCCAATTTCACCATTTTCTCCACCAGTTCCCTGAATAGTTAGCATTGGTGTGGGGGCAAATCATCATTCAATCATCATTTTGTTACATCAAGCATGCCGGTGAATAACTCCATGTTTAATTCTCTAGCAGATCTAAAGTGAATGTTTGGGAATTACAATGGATTGGAGGGAGATGCTAGTGCAACACCTTTCCTGAGGTGCCAGCCATTCTATAAGAACCTAGGTGTGAGATACGTAGGCTAACTCTGGTTTCTCTTCATTCCACGCATAAATCTTTCGCCTTTTACTAAAGATTTCCGTGGGGAGGAACAATACAATGAGTCTATAGACTAATTTTTGAAACCCTGCCTAACCGCAGGGTGCCAATTAAACCAAAGATAAACCCTCATACTTGCCACCTACCTACCGTGCTCTGTGACTCTCAGAGTTCCTGGTGAATCCAGCTCTGGCAATGAGCTGCAGAACCTGACCCCTTCTGGCATTTTAGGTGATAAAGGAGAGGAGGGGAAACCAACCTGGACCTAATCATTGTATGTATGAATATATTTTTTGCTTTTGTTTCTGGCCGGCCGGCGCCCTATAAGGGCGCCGGCCGGATTAAGGTACCCTCTCGTCACCATAGCCTATCTATTGCATAGTTTGCTGAAAGCCTCACGCCTTATAAAGACCCAGGTTTCTCAAACCGCCCGTCACACAAGTGAAGGAGGGTGCTGCCAGCAATCTACACATGGTGTCCTGTAGTTGATGAACTAGCCACCAGGTGGTAGCACTATCCAATTTCACCATTTTCTCCACCAGTTCCCTGAATAGTTAGCATTGGTGTGGGGGCAAATCATCATTCAATCATCATTTTGTTACATCAAGCATGCCGGTGAATAACTCCATGTTTAATTCTCTAGCAGATCTAAAGTGAATGTTTGGGAATTACAATGGATTGGAGGGAGATGCTAGTGCAACACCTTTCCTGAGGTGCCAGCCATTCTATAAGAACCTAGGTGTGAGATACGTAGGCTAACTCTGGTTTCTCTTCATTCCACGCATAAATCTTTCGCCTTTTACTAAAGATTTCCGTGGGGAGGAACAATACAATGAGTCTATAGACTAATTTTTGAAACCCTGCCTAACCGCAGGGTGCCAATTAAACCAAAGATAAACCCTCATACTTGCCACCTACCTACCGTGCTCTGTGACTCTCAGAGTTCCTGGTGAATCCAGCTCTGGCAATGAGCTGCAGAACCTGACCCCTTCTGGCATTTTAGGTGATAAAGGAGAGGAGGGGAAACCAACCTGGACCTAATCATTGTATGTATGAATATATTTTTTGCTTTTGTTTCTGGCCGGCCGGCGCCCTATAAGGGCGCCGGCCGGATTAAGGTACCCTCTCGTCACCATAGCCTATCTATTGCATAGTTTGCTGAAAGCCTCACGCCTTATAAAGACCCAGGTTTCTCAAACCGCCCGTCACACAAGTGAAGGAGGGTGCTGCCAGCAATCTACACATGGTGTCCTGTAGTTGATGAACTAGCCACCAGGTGGTAGCACTATCCAATTTCACCATTTTCTCCACCAGTTCCCTGAATAGTTAGCATTGGTGTGGGGGCAAATCATCATTCAATCATCATTTTGTTACATCAAGCATGCCGGTGAATAACTCCATGTTTAATTCTCTAGCAGATCTAAAGTGAATGTTTGGGAATTACAATGGATTGGAGGGAGATGCTAGTGCAACACCTTTCCTGAGGTGCCAGCCATTCTATAAGAACCTAGGTGTGAGATACGTAGGCTAACTCTGGTTTCTCTTCATTCCACGCATAAATCTTTCGCCTTTTACTAAAGATTTCCGTGGGGAGGAACAATACAATGAGTCTATAGACTAATTTTTGAAACCCTGCCTAACCGCAGGGTGCCAATTAAACCAAAGATAAACCCTCATACTTGCCACCTACCTACCGTGCTCTGTGACTCTCAGAGTTCCTGGTGAATCCAGCTCTGGCAATGAGCTGCAGAACCTGACCCCTTCTGGCATTTTAGGTGATAAAGGAGAGGAGGGGAAACCAACCTGGACCTAATCATTGTATGTATGAATATATTTTTTGCTTTTGTTTCTGGCCGGCCGGCGCCCTATAAGGGCGCCGGCCGGATTAAGGTACCCTCTCGTCACCATAGCCTATCTATTGCATAGTTTGCTGAAAGCCTCACGCCTTATAAAGACCCAGGTTTCTCAAACCGCCCGTCACACAAGTGAAGGAGGGTGCTGCCAGCAATCTACACATGGTGTCCTGTAGTTGATGAACTAGCCACCAGGTGGTAGCACTATCCAATTTCACCATTTTCTCCACCAGTTCCCTGAATAGTTAGCATTGGTGTGGGGGCAAATCATCATTCAATCATCATTTTGTTACATCAAGCATGCCGGTGAATAACTCCATGTTTAATTCTCTAGCAGATCTAAAGTGAATGTTTGGGAATTACAATGGATTGGAGGGAGATGCTAGTGCAACACCTTTCCTGAGGTGCCAGCCATTCTATAAGAACCTAGGTGTGAGATACGTAGGCTAACTCTGGTTTCTCTTCATTCCACGCATAAATCTTTCGCCTTTTACTAAAGATTTCCGTGGGGAGGAACAATACAATGAGTCTATAGACTAATTTTTGAAACCCTGCCTAACCGCAGGGTGCCAATTAAACCAAAGATAAACCCTCATACTTGCCACCTACCTACCGTGCTCTGTGACTCTCAGAGTTCCTGGTGAATCCAGCTCTGGCAATGAGCTGCAGAACCTGACCCCTTCTGGCATTTTAGGTGATAAAGGAGAGGAGGGGAAACCAACCTGGACCTAATCATTGTATGTATGAATATATTTTTTGCTTTTGTTTCTGGCCGGCCGGCGCCCTATAAGGGCGCCGGCCGGATTAAGGTACCCTCTCGTCACCATAGCCTATCTATTGCATAGTTTGCTGAAAGCCTCACGCCTTATAAAGACCCAGGTTTCTCAAACCGCCCGTCACACAAGTGAAGGAGGGTGCTGCCAGCAATCTACACATGGTGTCCTGTAGTTGATGAACTAGCCACCAGGTGGTAGCACTATCCAATTTCACCATTTTCTCCACCAGTTCCCTGAATAGTTAGCATTGGTGTGGGGGCAAATCATCATTCAATCATCATTTTGTTACATCAAGCATGCCGGTGAATAACTCCATGTTTAATTCTCTAGCAGATCTAAAGTGAATGTTTGGGAATTACAATGGATTGGAGGGAGATGCTAGTGCAACACCTTTCCTGAGGTGCCAGCCATTCTATAAGAACCTAGGTGTGAGATACGTAGGCTAACTCTGGTTTCTCTTCATTCCACGCATAAATCTTTCGCCTTTTACTAAAGATTTCCGTGGGGAGGAACAATACAATGAGTCTATAGACTAATTTTTGAAACCCTGCCTAACCGCAGGGTGCCAATTAAACCAAAGATAAACCCTCATACTTGCCACCTACCTACCGTGCTCTGTGACTCTCAGAGTTCCTGGTGAATCCAGCTCTGGCAATGAGCTGCAGAACCTGACCCCTTCTGGCATTTTAGGTGATAAAGGAGAGGAGGGGAAACCAACCTGGACCTAATCATTGTATGTATGAATATATTTTTTGCTTTTGTTTCTGGCCGGCCGGCGCCCTATAAGGGCGCCGGCCGGATTAAGGTACCCTCTCGTCACCATAGCCTATCTATTGCATAGTTTGCTGAAAGCCTCACGCCTTATAAAGACCCAGGTTTCTCAAACCGCCCGTCACACAAGTGAAGGAGGGTGCTGCCAGCAATCTACACATGGTGTCCTGTAGTTGATGAACTAGCCACCAGGTGGTAGCACTATCCAATTTCACCATTTTCTCCACCAGTTCCCTGAATAGTTAGCATTGGTGTGGGGGCAAATCATCATTCAATCATCATTTTGTTACATCAAGCATGCCGGTGAATAACTCCATGTTTAATTCTCTAGCAGATCTAAAGTGAATGTTTGGGAATTACAATGGATTGGAGGGAGATGCTAGTGCAACACCTTTCCTGAGGTGCCAGCCATTCTATAAGAACCTAGGTGTGAGATACGTAGGCTAACTCTGGTTTCTCTTCATTCCACGCATAAATCTTTCGCCTTTTACTAAAGATTTCCGTGGGGAGGAACAATACAATGAGTCTATAGACTAATTTTTGAAACCCTGCCTAACCGCAGGGTGCCAATTAAACCAAAGATAAACCCTCATACTTGCCACCTACCTACCGTGCTCTGTGACTCTCAGAGTTCCTGGTGAATCCAGCTCTGGCAATGAGCTGCAGAACCTGACCCCTTCTGGCATTTTAGGTGATAAAGGAGAGGAGGGGAAACCAACCTGGACCTAATCATTGTATGTATGAATATATTTTTTGCTTTTGTTTCTGGCCGGCCGGCGCCCTATAAGGGCGCCGGCCGGATTAAGGTACCCTCTCGTCACCATAGCCTATCTATTGCATAGTTTGCTGAAAGCCTCACGCCTTATAAAGACCCAGGTTTCTCAAACCGCCCGTCACACAAGTGAAGGAGGGTGCTGCCAGCAATCTACACATGGTGTCCTGTAGTTGATGAACTAGCCACCAGGTGGTAGCACTATCCAATTTCACCATTTTCTCCACCAGTTCCCTGAATAGTTAGCATTGGTGTGGGGGCAAATCATCATTCAATCATCATTTTGTTACATCAAGCATGCCGGTGAATAACTCCATGTTTAATTCTCTAGCAGATCTAAAGTGAATGTTTGGGAATTACAATGGATTGGAGGGAGATGCTAGTGCAACACCTTTCCTGAGGTGCCAGCCATTCTATAAGAACCTAGGTGTGAGATACGTAGGCTAACTCTGGTTTCTCTTCATTCCACGCATAAATCTTTCGCCTTTTACTAAAGATTTCCGTGGGGAGGAACAATACAATGAGTCTATAGACTAATTTTTGAAACCCTGCCTAACCGCAGGGTGCCAATTAAACCAAAGATAAACCCTCATACTTGCCACCTACCTACCGTGCTCTGTGACTCTCAGAGTTCCTGGTGAATCCAGCTCTGGCAATGAGCTGCAGAACCTGACCCCTTCTGGCATTTTAGGTGATAAAGGAGAGGAGGGGAAACCAACCTGGACCTAATCATTGTATGTATGAATATATTTTTTGCTTTTGTTTCTGGCCGGCCGGCGCCCTATAAGGGCGCCGGCCGGATTAAGGTACCCTCTCGTCACCATAGCCTATCTATTGCATAGTTTGCTGAAAGCCTCACGCCTTATAAAGACCCAGGTTTCTCAAACCGCCCGTCACACAAGTGAAGGAGGGTGCTGCCAGCAATCTACACATGGTGTCCTGTAGTTGATGAACTAGCCACCAGGTGGTAGCACTATCCAATTTCACCATTTTCTCCACCAGTTCCCTGAATAGTTAGCATTGGTGTGGGGGCAAATCATCATTCAATCATCATTTTGTTACATCAAGCATGCCGGTGAATAACTCCATGTTTAATTCTCTAGCAGATCTAAAGTGAATGTTTGGGAATTACAATGGATTGGAGGGAGATGCTAGTGCAACACCTTTCCTGAGGTGCCAGCCATTCTATAAGAACCTAGGTGTGAGATACGTAGGCTAACTCTGGTTTCTCTTCATTCCACGCATAAATCTTTCGCCTTTTACTAAAGATTTCCGTGGGGAGGAACAATACAATGAGTCTATAGACTAATTTTTGAAACCCTGCCTAACCGCAGGGTGCCAATTAAACCAAAGATAAACCCTCATACTTGCCACCTACCTACCGTGCTCTGTGACTCTCAGAGTTCCTGGTGAATCCAGCTCTGGCAATGAGCTGCAGAACCTGACCCCTTCTGGCATTTTAGGTGATAAAGGAGAGGAGGGGAAACCAACCTGGACCTAATCATTGTATGTATGAATATATTTTTTGCTTTTGTTTCTGGCCGGCCGGCGCCCTATAAGGGCGCCGGCCGGATTAAGGTACCCTCTCGTCACCATAGCCTATCTATTGCATAGTTTGCTGAAAGCCTCACGCCTTATAAAGACCCAGGTTTCTCAAACCGCCCGTCACACAAGTGAAGGAGGGTGCTGCCAGCAATCTACACATGGTGTCCTGTAGTTGATGAACTAGCCACCAGGTGGTAGCACTATCCAATTTCACCATTTTCTCCACCAGTTCCCTGAATAGTTAGCATTGGTGTGGGGGCAAATCATCATTCAATCATCATTTTGTTACATCAAGCATGCCGGTGAATAACTCCATGTTTAATTCTCTAGCAGATCTAAAGTGAATGTTTGGGAATTACAATGGATTGGAGGGAGATGCTAGTGCAACACCTTTCCTGAGGTGCCAGCCATTCTATAAGAACCTAGGTGTGAGATACGTAGGCTAACTCTGGTTTCTCTTCATTCCACGCATAAATCTTTCGCCTTTTACTAAAGATTTCCGTGGGGAGGAACAATACAATGAGTCTATAGACTAATTTTTGAAACCCTGCCTAACCGCAGGGTGCCAATTAAACCAAAGATAAACCCTCATACTTGCCACCTACCTACCGTGCTCTGTGACTCTCAGAGTTCCTGGTGAATCCAGCTCTGGCAATGAGCTGCAGAACCTGACCCCTTCTGGCATTTTAGGTGATAAAGGAGAGGAGGGGAAACCAACCTGGACCTAATCATTGTATGTATGAATATATTTTTTGCTTTTGTTTCTGGCCGGCCGGCGCCCTATAAGGGCGCCGGCCGGATTAAGGTACCCTCTCGTCACCATAGCCTATCTATTGCATAGTTTGCTGAAAGCCTCACGCCTTATAAAGACCCAGGTTTCTCAAACCGCCCGTCACACAAGTGAAGGAGGGTGCTGCCAGCAATCTACACATGGTGTCCTGTAGTTGATGAACTAGCCACCAGGTGGTAGCACTATCCAATTTCACCATTTTCTCCACCAGTTCCCTGAATAGTTAGCATTGGTGTGGGGGCAAATCATCATTCAATCATCATTTTGTTACATCAAGCATGCCGGTGAATAACTCCATGTTTAATTCTCTAGCAGATCTAAAGTGAATGTTTGGGAATTACAATGGATTGGAGGGAGATGCTAGTGCAACACCTTTCCTGAGGTGCCAGCCATTCTATAAGAACCTAGGTGTGAGATACGTAGGCTAACTCTGGTTTCTCTTCATTCCACGCATAAATCTTTCGCCTTTTACTAAAGATTTCCGTGGGGAGGAACAATACAATGAGTCTATAGACTAATTTTTGAAACCCTGCCTAACCGCAGGGTGCCAATTAAACCAAAGATAAACCCTCATACTTGCCACCTACCTACCGTGCTCTGTGACTCTCAGAGTTCCTGGTGAATCCAGCTCTGGCAATGAGCTGCAGAACCTGACCCCTTCTGGCATTTTAGGTGATAAAGGAGAGGAGGGGAAACCAACCTGGACCTAATCATTGTATGTATGAATATATTTTTTGCTTTTGTTTCTGGCCGGCCGGCGCCCTATAAGGGCGCCGGCCGGATTAAGGTACCCTCTCGTCACCATAGCCTATCTATTGCATAGTTTGCTGAAAGCCTCACGCCTTATAAAGACCCAGGTTTCTCAAACCGCCCGTCACACAAGTGAAGGAGGGTGCTGCCAGCAATCTACACATGGTGTCCTGTAGTTGATGAACTAGCCACCAGGTGGTAGCACTATCCAATTTCACCATTTTCTCCACCAGTTCCCTGAATAGTTAGCATTGGTGTGGGGGCAAATCATCATTCAATCATCATTTTGTTACATCAAGCATGCCGGTGAATAACTCCATGTTTAATTCTCTAGCAGATCTAAAGTGAATGTTTGGGAATTACAATGGATTGGAGGGAGATGCTAGTGCAACACCTTTCCTGAGGTGCCAGCCATTCTATAAGAACCTAGGTGTGAGATACGTAGGCTAACTCTGGTTTCTCTTCATTCCACGCATAAATCTTTCGCCTTTTACTAAAGATTTCCGTGGGGAGGAACAATACAATGAGTCTATAGACTAATTTTTGAAACCCTGCCTAACCGCAGGGTGCCAATTAAACCAAAGATAAACCCTCATACTTGCCACCTACCTACCGTGCTCTGTGACTCTCAGAGTTCCTGGTGAATCCAGCTCTGGCAATGAGCTGCAGAACCTGACCCCTTCTGGCATTTTAGGTGATAAAGGAGAGGAGGGGAAACCAACCTGGACCTAATCATTGTATGTATGAATATATTTTTTGCTTTTGTTTCTGGCCGGCCGGCGCCCTATAAGGGCGCCGGCCGGATTAAGGTACCCTCTCGTCACCATAGCCTATCTATTGCATAGTTTGCTGAAAGCCTCACGCCTTATAAAGACCCAGGTTTCTCAAACCGCCCGTCACACAAGTGAAGGAGGGTGCTGCCAGCAATCTACACATGGTGTCCTGTAGTTGATGAACTAGCCACCAGGTGGTAGCACTATCCAATTTCACCATTTTCTCCACCAGTTCCCTGAATAGTTAGCATTGGTGTGGGGGCAAATCATCATTCAATCATCATTTTGTTACATCAAGCATGCCGGTGAATAACTCCATGTTTAATTCTCTAGCAGATCTAAAGTGAATGTTTGGGAATTACAATGGATTGGAGGGAGATGCTAGTGCAACACCTTTCCTGAGGTGCCAGCCATTCTATAAGAACCTAGGTGTGAGATACGTAGGCTAACTCTGGTTTCTCTTCATTCCACGCATAAATCTTTCGCCTTTTACTAAAGATTTCCGTGGGGAGGAACAATACAATGAGTCTATAGACTAATTTTTGAAACCCTGCCTAACCGCAGGGTGCCAATTAAACCAAAGATAAACCCTCATACTTGCCACCTACCTACCGTGCTCTGTGACTCTCAGAGTTCCTGGTGAATCCAGCTCTGGCAATGAGCTGCAGAACCTGACCCCTTCTGGCATTTTAGGTGATAAAGGAGAGGAGGGGAAACCAACCTGGACCTAATCATTGTATGTATGAATATATTTTTTGCTTTTGTTTCTGGCCGGCCGGCGCCCTATAAGGGCGCCGGCCGGATTAAGGTACCCTCTCGTCACCATAGCCTATCTATTGCATAGTTTGCTGAAAGCCTCACGCCTTATAAAGACCCAGGTTTCTCAAACCGCCCGTCACACAAGTGAAGGAGGGTGCTGCCAGCAATCTACACATGGTGTCCTGTAGTTGATGAACTAGCCACCAGGTGGTAGCACTATCCAATTTCACCATTTTCTCCACCAGTTCCCTGAATAGTTAGCATTGGTGTGGGGGCAAATCATCATTCAATCATCATTTTGTTACATCAAGCATGCCGGTGAATAACTCCATGTTTAATTCTCTAGCAGATCTAAAGTGAATGTTTGGGAATTACAATGGATTGGAGGGAGATGCTAGTGCAACACCTTTCCTGAGGTGCCAGCCATTCTATAAGAACCTAGGTGTGAGATACGTAGGCTAACTCTGGTTTCTCTTCATTCCACGCATAAATCTTTCGCCTTTTACTAAAGATTTCCGTGGGGAGGAACAATACAATGAGTCTATAGACTAATTTTTGAAACCCTGCCTAACCGCAGGGTGCCAATTAAACCAAAGATAAACCCTCATACTTGCCACCTACCTACCGTGCTCTGTGACTCTCAGAGTTCCTGGTGAATCCAGCTCTGGCAATGAGCTGCAGAACCTGACCCCTTCTGGCATTTTAGGTGATAAAGGAGAGGAGGGGAAACCAACCTGGACCTAATCATTGTATGTATGAATATATTTTTTGCTTTTGTTTCTGGCCGGCCGGCGCCCTATAAGGGCGCCGGCCGGATTAAGGTACCCTCTCGTCACCATAGCCTATCTATTGCATAGTTTGCTGAAAGCCTCACGCCTTATAAAGACCCAGGTTTCTCAAACCGCCCGTCACACAAGTGAAGGAGGGTGCTGCCAGCAATCTACACATGGTGTCCTGTAGTTGATGAACTAGCCACCAGGTGGTAGCACTATCCAATTTCACCATTTTCTCCACCAGTTCCCTGAATAGTTAGCATTGGTGTGGGGGCAAATCATCATTCAATCATCATTTTGTTACATCAAGCATGCCGGTGAATAACTCCATGTTTAATTCTCTAGCAGATCTAAAGTGAATGTTTGGGAATTACAATGGATTGGAGGGAGATGCTAGTGCAACACCTTTCCTGAGGTGCCAGCCATTCTATAAGAACCTAGGTGTGAGATACGTAGGCTAACTCTGGTTTCTCTTCATTCCACGCATAAATCTTTCGCCTTTTACTAAAGATTTCCGTGGGGAGGAACAATACAATGAGTCTATAGACTAATTTTTGAAACCCTGCCTAACCGCAGGGTGCCAATTAAACCAAAGATAAACCCTCATACTTGCCACCTACCTACCGTGCTCTGTGACTCTCAGAGTTCCTGGTGAATCCAGCTCTGGCAATGAGCTGCAGAACCTGACCCCTTCTGGCATTTTAGGTGATAAAGGAGAGGAGGGGAAACCAACCTGGACCTAATCATTGTATGTATGAATATATTTTTTGCTTTTGTTTCTGGCCGGCCGGCGCCCTATAAGGGCGCCGGCCGGATTAAGGTACCCTCTCGTCACCATAGCCTATCTATTGCATAGTTTGCTGAAAGCCTCACGCCTTATAAAGACCCAGGTTTCTCAAACCGCCCGTCACACAAGTGAAGGAGGGTGCTGCCAGCAATCTACACATGGTGTCCTGTAGTTGATGAACTAGCCACCAGGTGGTAGCACTATCCAATTTCACCATTTTCTCCACCAGTTCCCTGAATAGTTAGCATTGGTGTGGGGGCAAATCATCATTCAATCATCATTTTGTTACATCAAGCATGCCGGTGAATAACTCCATGTTTAATTCTCTAGCAGATCTAAAGTGAATGTTTGGGAATTACAATGGATTGGAGGGAGATGCTAGTGCAACACCTTTCCTGAGGTGCCAGCCATTCTATAAGAACCTAGGTGTGAGATACATAGGCTAACTCTGGTTTCTCTTCATTCCACGCATAAATCTTTCGCCTTTTACTAAAGATTTCCGTGGGGAGGAACAATACAATGAGTCTATAGACTAATTTTTGAAACCCTGCCTAACCGCAGGGTGCCAATTAAACCAAAGATAAACCCTCATACTTGCCACCTACCTACCGTGCTCTGTGACTCTCAGAGTTCCTGGTGAATCCAGCTCTGGCAATGAGCTGCAGAACCTGACCCCTTTTGGCATTTTAGGTGATAAAGGAGAGGAGGGGAAACCATCCTGGACCTAATCATTGTATGTATGAATATATTTTTTGCTTTTGTTTCTGGCCGGCCGGCGCCCTATAAGGGCGCCGGCCGGATTAAGGTACCCTCTCGTCACCATAGCCTATCTATTGCATAGTTTGCTGAAAGCCTCACGCCTTATAAAGACCCAGGTTTCTCAAACCGCCCGTCACACAAGTGAAGGAGGGTGCTGCCAGCAATCTACACATGGTGTCCTGTAGTTGATGAACTAGCCACCAGGTGGTAGCACTATCCAATTTCACCATTTTCTCCACCAGTTCCCTGAATAGTTAGCATTGGTGTGGGGGCAAATCATCATTCAATCATCATTTTGTTACATCAAGCATGCCGGTGAATAACTCCATGTTTAATTCTCTAGCAGATCTAAAGTGAATGTTTGGGAATTACAATGGATTGGAGGGAGATGCTAGTGCAACACCTTTCCTGAGGTGCCAGCCATTCTATAAGAACCTAGGTGTGAGATACATAGGCTAACTCTGGTTTCTCTTCATTCCACGCATAAATCTTTCGCCTTTTACTAAAGATTTCCGTGGGGAGGAACAATACAATGAGTCTATAGACTAATTTTTGAAACCCTGCCTAACCGCAGGGTGCCAATTAAACCAAAGATAAACCCTCATACTTGCCACCTACCTACCGTGCTCTGTGACTCTCAGAGTTCCTGGTGAATCCAGCTCTGGCAATGAGCTGCAGAACCTGACCCCTTCTGGCATTTTAGGTGATAAAGGAGAGGAGGGGAAACCAACCTGGACCTAATCATTGTATGTATGAATATATTTTTTGCTTTTGTTTCTGGCCGGCCGGCGCCCTATAAGGGCGCCGGCCGGATTAAGGTACCCTCTCGTCACCATAGCCTATCTATTGCATAGTTTGCTGAAAGCCTCACGCCTTATAAAGACCCAGGTTTCTCAAACCGCCCGTCACACAAGTGAAGGAGGGTGCTGCCAGCAATCTACACATGGTGTCCTGTAGTTGATGAACTAGCCACCAGGTGGTAGCACTATCCAATTTCACCATTTTCTCCACCAGTTCCCTGAATAGTTAGCATTGGTGTGGGGGCAAATCATCATTCAATCATCATTTTGTTACATCAAGCATGCCGGTGAATAACTCCATGTTTAATTCTCTAGCAGATCTAAAGTGAATGTTTGGGAATTACAATGGATTGGAGGGAGATGCTAGTGCAACACCTTTCCTGAGGTGCCAGCCATTCTATAAGAACCTAGGTGTGAGATACATAGGCTAACTCTGGTTTCTCTTCATTCCACGCATAAATCTTTCGCCTTTTACTAAAGATTTCCGTGGGGAGGAACAATACAATGAGTCTATAGACTAATTTTTGAAACCCTGCCTAACCGCAGGGTGCCAATTAAACCAAAGATAAACCCTCATACTTGCCACCTACCTACCGTGCTCTGTGACTCTCAGAGTTCCTGGTGAATCCAGCTCTGGCAATGAGCTGCAGAACCTGACCCCTTTTGGCATTTTAGGTGATAAAGGAGAGGAGGGGAAACCATCCTGGACCTAATCATTGTATGTATGAATATATTTTTTGCTTTTGTTTCTGGCCGGCCGGCGCCCTATAAGGGCGCCGGCCGGATTAAGGTACCCTCTCGTCACCATAGCCTATCTATTGCATAGTTTGCTGAAAGCCTCACGCCTTATAAAGACCCAGGTTTCTCAAACCGCCCGTCACACAAGTGAAGGAGGGTGCTGCCAGCAATCTACACATGGTGTCCTGTAGTTGATGAACTAGCCACCAGGTGGTAGCACTATCCAATTTCACCATTTTCTCCACCAGTTCCCTGAATAGTTAGCATTGGTGTGGGGGCAAATCATCATTCAATCATCATTTTGTTACATCAAGCATGCCGGTGAATAACTCCATGTTTAATTCTCTAGCAGATCTAAAGTGAATGTTTGGGAATTACAATGGATTGGAGGGAGATGCTAGTGCAACACCTTTCCTGAGGTGCCAGCCATTCTATAAGAACCTAGGTGTGAGATACATAGGCTAACTCTGGTTTCTCTTCATTCCACGCATAAATCTTTCGCCTTTTACTAAAGATTTCCGTGGGGAGGAACAATACAATGAGTCTATAGACTAATTTTTGAAACCCTGCCTAACCGCAGGGTGCCAATTAAACCAAAGATAAACCCTCATACTTGCCACCTACCTACCGTGCTCTGTGACTCTCAGAGTTCCTGGTGAATCCAGCTCTGGCAATGAGCTGCAGAACCTGACCCCTTCTGGCATTTTAGGTGATAAAGGAGAGGAGGGGAAACCAACCTGGACCTAATCATTGTATGTATGAATATATTTTTTGCTTTTGTTTCTGGCCGGCCGGCGCCCTATAAGGGCGCCGGCCGGATTAAGGTACCCTCTCGTCACCATAGCCTATCTATTGCATAGTTTGCTGAAAGCCTCACGCCTTATAAAGACCCAGGTTTCTCAAACCGCCCGTCACACAAGTGAAGGAGGGTGCTGCCAGCAATCTACACATGGTGTCCTGTAGTTGATGAACTAGCCACCAGGTGGTAGCACTATCCAATTTCACCATTTTCTCCACCAGTTCCCTGAATAGTTAGCATTGGTGTGGGGGCAAATCATCATTCAATCATCATTTTGTTACATCAAGCATGCCGGTGAATAACTCCATGTTTAATTCTCTAGCAGATCTAAAGTGAATGTTTGGGAATTACAATGGATTGGAGGGAGATGCTAGTGCAACACCTTTCCTGAGGTGCCAGCCATTCTATAAGAACCTAGGTGTGAGATACATAGGCTAACTCTGGTTTCTCTTCATTCCACGCATAAATCTTTCGCCTTTTACTAAAGATTTCCGTGGGGAGGAACAATACAATGAGTCTATAGACTAATTTTTGAAACCCTGCCTAACCGCAGGGTGCCAATTAAACCAAAGATAAACCCTCATACTTGCCACCTACCTACCGTGCTCTGTGACTCTCAGAGTTCCTGGTGAATCCAGCTCTGGCAATGAGCTGCAGAACCTGACCCCTTTTGGCATTTTAGGTGATAAAGGAGAGGAGGGGAAACCAACCTGGACCTAATCATTGTATGTATGAATATATTTTTTGCTTTTGTTTCTGGCCGGCCGGCGCCCTATAAGGGCGCCGGCCGGATTAAGGTACCCTCTCGTCACCATAGCCTATCTATTGCATAGTTTGCTGAAAGCCTCACGCCTTATAAAGACCCAGGTTTCTCAAACCGCCCGTCACACAAGTGAAGGAGGGTGCTGCCAGCAATCTACACATGGTGTCCTGTAGTTGATGAACTAGCCACCAGGTGGTAGCACTATCCAATTTCACCATTTTCTCCACCAGTTCCCTGAATAGTTAGCATTGGTGTGGGGGCAAATCATCATTCAATCATCATTTTGTTACATCAAGCATGCCGGTGAATAACTCCATGTTTAATTCTCTAGCAGATCTAAAGTGAATGTTTGGGAATTACAATGGATTGGAGGGAGATGCTAGTGCAACACCTTTCCTGAGGTGCCAGCCATTCTATAAGAACCTAGGTGTGAGATACATAGGCTAACTCTGGTTTCTCTTCATTCCACGCATAAATCTTTCGCCTTTTACTAAAGATTTCCGTGGGGAGGAACAATACAATGAGTCTATAGACTAATTTTTGAAACCCTGCCTAACCGCAGGGTGCCAATTAAACCAAAGATAAACCCTCATACTTGCCACCTACCTACCGTGCTCTGTGACTCTCAGAGTTCCTGGTGAATCCAGCTCTGGCAATGAGCTGCAGAACCTGACCCCTTCTGGCATTTTAGGTGATAAAGGAGAGGAGGGGAAACCAACCTGGACCTAATCATTGTATGTATGAATATATTTTTTGCTTTTGTTTCTGGCCGGCCGGCGCCCTATAAGGGCGCCGGCCGGATTAAGGTACCCTCTCGTCACCATAGCCTATCTATTGCATAGTTTGCTGAAAGCCTCACGCCTTATAAAGACCCAGGTTTCTCAAACCGCCCGTCACACAAGTGAAGGAGGGTGCTGCCAGCAATCTACACATGGTGTCCTGTAGTTGATGAACTAGCCACCAGGTGGTAGCACTATCCAATTTCACCATTTTCTCCACCAGTTCCCTGAATAGTTAGCATTGGTGTGGGGGCAAATCATCATTCAATCATCATTTTGTTACATCAAGCATGCCGGTGAATAACTCCATGTTTAATTCTCTAGCAGATCTAAAGTGAATGTTTGGGAATTACAATGGATTGGAGGGAGATGCTAGTGCAACACCTTTCCTGAGGTGCCAGCCATTCTATAAGAACCTAGGTGTGAGATACATAGGCTAACTCTGGTTTCTCTTCATTCCACGCATAAATCTTTCGCCTTTTACTAAAGATTTCCGTGGGGAGGAACAATACAATGAGTCTATAGACTAATTTTTGAAACCCTGCCTAACCGCAGGGTGCCATTTAAACCAAAGATAAACCCTCATACTTGCCACCTACCTACCGTGCTCTGTGACTCTCAGAGTTCCTGGTGAATCCAGCTCTGGCAATGAGCTGCAGAACCTGACCCCTTTTGGCATTTTAGGTGATAAAGGAGAGGAGGGGAAACCATCCTGGACCTAATCATTGTATGTATGAATATATTTTTTGCTTTTGTTTCTGGCCGGCCGGCGCCCTATAAGGGCGCCGGCCGGATTAAGGTACCCTCTCGTCACCATAGCCTATCTATTGCATAGTTTGCTGAAAGCCTCACGCCTTATAAAGACCCAGGTTTCTCAAACCGCCCGTCACACAAGTGAAGGAGGGTGCTGCCAGCAATCTACACATGGTGTCCTGTAGTTGATGAACTAGCCACCAGGTGGTAGCACTATCCAATTTCACCATTTTCTCCACCAGTTCCCTGAATAGTTAGCATTGGTGTGGGGGCAAATCATCATTCAATCATCATTTTGTTACATCAAGCATGCCGGTGAATAACTCCATGTTTAATTCTCTAGCAGATCTAAAGTGAATGTTTGGGAATTACAATGGATTGGAGGGAGATGCTAGTGCAACACCTTTCCTGAGGTGCCAGCCATTCTATAAGAACCTAGGTGTGAGATACATAGGCTAACTCTGGTTTCTCTTCATTCCACGCATAAATCTTTCGCCTTTTACTAAAGATTTCCGTGGGGAGGAACAATACAATGAGTCTATAGACTAATTTTTGAAACCCTGCCTAACCGCAGGGTGCCAATTAAACCAAAGATAAACCCTCATACTTGCCACCTACCTACCGTGCTCTGTGACTCTCAGAGTTCCTGGTGAATCCAGCTCTGGCAATGAGCTGCAGAACCTGACCCCTTTTGGCATTTTAGGTGATAAAGGAGAGGAGGGGAAACCAACCTGGACCTAATCATTGTATGTATGAATATATTTTTTGCTTTTGTTTCTGGCCGGCCGGCGCCCTATAAGGGCGCCGGCCGGATTAAGGTACCCTCTCGTCACCATAGCCTATCTATTGCATAGTTTGCTGAAAGCCTCACGCCTTATAAAGACCCAGGTTTCTCAAACCGCCCGTCACACAAGTGAAGGAGGGTGCTGCCAGCAATCTACACATGGTGTCCTGTAGTTGATGAACTAGCCACCAGGTGGTAGCACTATCCAATTTCACCATTTTCTCCACCAGTTCCCTGAATAGTTAGCATTGGTGTGGGGGCAAATCATCATTCAATCATCATTTTGTTACATCAAGCATGCCGGTGAATAACTCCATGTTTAATTCTCTAGCAGATCTAAAGTGAATGTTTGGGAATTACAATGGATTGGAGGGAGATGCTAGTGCAACACCTTTCCTGAGGTGCCAGCCATTCTATAAGAACCTAGGTGTGAGATACATAGGCTAACTCTGGTTTCTCTTCATTCCACGCATAAATCTTTCGCCTTTTACTAAAGATTTCCGTGGGGAGGAACAATACAATGAGTCTATAGACTAATTTTTGAAACCCTGCCTAACCGCAGGGTGCCAATTAAACCAAAGATAAACCCTCATACTTGCCACCTACCTACCGTGCTCTGTGACTCTCAGAGTTCCTGGTGAATCCAGCTCTGGCAATGAGCTGCAGAACCTGACCCCTTCTGGCATTTTAGGTGATAAAGGAGAGGAGGGGAAACCAACCTGGACCTAATCATTGTATGTATGAATATATTTTTTGCTTTTGTTTCTGGCCGGCCGGCGCCCTATAAGGGCGCCGGCCGGATTAAGGTACCCTCTCGTCACCATAGCCTATCTATTGCATAGTTTGCTGAAAGCCTCACGCCTTATAAAGACCCAGGTTTCTCAAACCGCCCGTCACACAAGTGAAGGAGGGTGCTGCCAGCAATCTACACATGGTGTCCTGTAGTTGATGAACTAGCCACCAGGTGGTAGCACTATCCAATTTCACCATTTTCTCCACCAGTTCCCTGAATAGTTAGCATTGGTGTGGGGGCAAATCATCATTCAATCATCATTTTGTTACATCAAGCATGCCGGTGAATAACTCCATGTTTAATTCTCTAGCAGATCTAAAGTGAATGTTTGGGAATTACAATGGATTGGAGGGAGATGCTAGTGCAACACCTTTCCTGAGGTGCCAGCCATTCTATAAGAACCTAGGTGTGAGATACATAGGCTAACTCTGGTTTCTCTTCATTCCACGCATAAATCTTTCGCCTTTTACTAAAGATTTCCGTGGGGAGGAACAATACAATGAGTCTATAGACTAATTTTTGAAACCCTGCCTAACCGCAGGGTGCCAATTAAACCAAAGATAAACCCTCATACTTGCCACCTACCTACCGTGCTCTGTGACTCTCAGAGTTCCTGGTGAATCCAGCTCTGGCAATGAGCTGCAGAACCTGACCCCTTTTGGCATTTTAGGTGATAAAGGAGAGGAGGGGAAACCATCCTGGACCTAATCATTGTATGTATGAATATATTTTTTGCTTTTGTTTCTGGCCGGCCGGCGCCCTATAAGGGCGCCGGCCGGATTAAGGTACCCTCTCGTCACCATAGCCTATCTATTGCATAGTTTGCTGAAAGCCTCACGCCTTATAAAGACCCAGGTTTCTCAAACCGCCCGTCACACAAGTGAAGGAGGGTGCTGCCAGCAATCTACACATGGTGTCCTGTAGTTGATGAACTAGCCACCAGGTGGTAGCACTATCCAATTTCACCATTTTCTCCACCAGTTCCCTGAATAGTTAGCATTGGTGTGGGGGCAAATCATCATTCAATCATCATTTTGTTACATCAAGCATGCCGGTGAATAACTCCATGTTTAATTCTCTAGCAGATCTAAAGTGAATGTTTGGGAATTACAATGGATTGGAGGGAGATGCTAGTGCAACACCTTTCCTGAGGTGCCAGCCATTCTATAAGAACCTAGGTGTGAGATACATAGGCTAACTCTGGTTTCTCTTCATTCCACGCATAAATCTTTCGCCTTTTACTAAAGATTTCCGTGGGGAGGAACAATACAATGAGTCTATAGACTAATTTTTGAAACCCTGCCTAACCGCAGGGTGCCAATTAAACCAAAGATAAACCCTCATACTTGCCACCTACCTACCGTGCTCTGTGACTCTCAGAGTTCCTGGTGAATCCAGCTCTGGCAATGAGCTGCAGAACCTGACCCCTTCTGGCATTTTAGGTGATAAAGGAGAGGAGGGGAAACCAACCTGGACCTAATCATTGTATGTATGAATATATTTTTTGCTTTTGTTTCTGGCCGGCCGGCGCCCTATAAGGGCGCCGGCCGGATTAAGGTACCCTCTCGTCACCATAGCCTATCTATTGCATAGTTTGCTGAAAGCCTCACGCCTTATAAAGACCCAGGTTTCTCAAACCGCCCGTCACACAAGTGAAGGAGGGTGCTGCCAGCAATCTACACATGGTGTCCTGTAGTTGATGAACTAGCCACCAGGTGGTAGCACTATCCAATTTCACCATTTTCTCCACCAGTTCCCTGAATAGTTAGCATTGGTGTGGGGGCAAATCATCATTCAATCATCATTTTGTTACATCAAGCATGCCGGTGAATAACTCCATGTTTAATTCTCTAGCAGATCTAAAGTGAATGTTTGGGAATTACAATGGATTGGAGGGAGATGCTAGTGCAACACCTTTCCTGAGGTGCCAGCCATTCTATAAGAACCTAGGTGTGAGATACATAGGCTAACTCTGGTTTCTCTTCATTCCACGCATAAATCTTTCGCCTTTTACTAAAGATTTCCGTGGGGAGGAACAATACAATGAGTCTATAGACTAATTTTTGAAACCCTGCCTAACCGCAGGGTGCCAATTAAACCAAAGATAAACCCTCATACTTGCCACCTACCTACCGTGCTCTGTGACTCTCAGAGTTCCTGGTGAATCCAGCTCTGGCAATGAGCTGCAGAACCTGACCCCTTCTGGCATTTTAGGTGATAAAGGAGAGGAGGGGAAACCAACCTGGACCTAATCATTGTATGTATGAATATATTTTTTGCTTTTGTTTCTGGCCGGCCGGCGCCCTATAAGGGCGCCGGCCGGATTAAGGTACCCTCTCGTCACCATAGCCTATCTATTGCATAGTTTGCTGAAAGCCTCACGCCTTATAAAGACCCAGGTTTCTCAAACCGCCCGTCACACAAGTGAAGGAGGGTGCTGCCAGCAATCTACACATGGTGTCCTGTAGTTGATGAACTAGCCACCAGGTGGTAGCACTATCCAATTTCACCATTTTCTCCACCAGTTCCCTGAATAGTTAGCATTGGTGTGGGGGCAAATCATCATTCAATCATCATTTTGTTACATCAAGCATGCCGGTGAATAACTCCATGTTTAATTCTCTAGCAGATCTAAAGTGAATGTTTGGGAATTACAATGGATTGGAGGGAGATGCTAGTGCAACACCTTTCCTGAGGTGCCAGCCATTCTATAAGAACCTAGGTGTGAGATACATAGGCTAACTCTGGTTTCTCTTCATTCCACGCATAAATCTTTCGCCTTTTACTAAAGATTTCCGTGGGGAGGAACAATACAATGAGTCTATAGACTAATTTTTGAAACCCTGCCTAACCGCAGGGTGCCAATTAAACCAAAGATAAACCCTCATACTTGCCACCTACCTACCGTGCTCTGTGACTCTCAGAGTTCCTGGTGAATCCAGCTCTGGCAATGAGCTGCAGAACCTGACCCCTTCTGGCATTTTAGGTGATAAAGGAGAGGAGGGGAAACCATCCTGGACCTAATCATTGTATGTATGAATATATTTTTTGCTTTTGTTTCTGGCCGGCCGGCGCCCTATAAGGGCGCCGGCCGGATTAAGGTACCCTCTCGTCACCATAGCCTATCTATTGCATAGTTTGCTGAAAGCCTCACGCCTTATAAAGACCCAGGTTTCTCAAACCGCCCGTCACACAAGTGAAGGAGGGTGCTGCCAGCAATCTACACATGGTGTCCTGTAGTTGATGAACTAGCCACCAGGTGGTAGCACTATCCAATTTCACCATTTTCTCCACCAGTTCCCTGAATAGTTAGCATTGGTGTGGGGGCAAATCATCATTCAATCATCATTTTGTTACATCAAGCATGCCGGTGAATAACTCCATGTTTAATTCTCTAGCAGATCTAAAGTGAATGTTTGGGAATTACAATGGATTGGAGGGAGATGCTAGTGCAACACCTTTCCTGAGGTGCCAGCCATTCTATAAGAACCTAGGTGTGAGATACATAGGCTAACTCTGGTTTCTCTTCATTCCACGCATAAATCTTTCGCCTTTTACTAAAGATTTCCGTGGGGAGGAACAATACAATGAGTCTATAGACTAATTTTTGAAACCCTGCCTATAAGAACCTAGGTGTGAGATACATAGGCTAACTCTGGTTTCTCTTCATTCCACGCATAAATCTTTCGCCTTTTACTAAAGATTTCCGTGGGGAGGAACAATACAATGAGTCTATAGACTAATTTTTGAAACCCTGCCTAACCGCAGGGTGCCAATTAAACCAAAGATAAACCCTCATACTTGCCACCTACCTACCGTGCTCTGTGACTCTCAGAGTTCCTGGTGAATCCAGCTCTGGCAATGAGCTGCAGAACCTGACCCCTTCTGGCATTTTAGGTGATAAAGGAGAGGAGGGGAAACCAACCTGGACCTAATCATTGTATGTATGAATATATTTTTTGCTTTTGTTTCTGGCCGGCCGGCGCCCTATAAGGGCGCCGGCCGGATTAAGGTACCCTCTCGTCACCATAGCCTATCTATTGCATAGTTTGCTGAAAGCCTCACGCCTTATAAAGACCCAGGTTTCTCAAACCGCCCGTCACACAAGTGAAGGAGGGTGCTGCCAGCAATCTACACATGGTGTCCTGTAGTTGATGAACTAGCCACCAGGTGGTAGCACTATCCAATTTCACCATTTTCTCCACCAGTTCCCTGAATAGTTAGCATTGGTGTGGGGGCAAATCATCATTCAATCATCATTTTGTTACATCAAGCATGCCGGTGAATAACTCCATGTTTAATTCTCTAGCAGATCTAAAGTGAATGTTTGGGAATTACAATGGATTGGAGGGAGATGCTAGTGCAACACCTTTCCTGAGGTGCCAGCCATTCTATAAGAACCTAGGTGTGAGATACATAGGCTAACTCTGGTTTCTCTTCATTCCACGCATAAATCTTTCGCCTTTTACTAAAGATTTCCGTGGGGAGGAACAATACAATGAGTCTATAGACTAATTTTTGAAACCCTGCCTAACCGCAGGGTGCCAATTAAACCAAAGATAAACCCTCATACTTGCCACCTACCTACCGTGCTCTGTGACTCTCAGAGTTCCTGGTGAATCCAGCTCTGGCAATGAGCTGCAGAACCTGACCCCTTTTGGCATTTTAGGTGATAAAGGAGAGGAGGGGAAACCATCCTGGACCTAATCATTGTATGTATGAATATATTTTTTGCTTTTGTTTCTTGCCGGCCGGCGCCCTATAAGGGCGCCGGCCGGATTAAGGTACCCTCTCGTCACCATAGCCTATCTATTGCATAGTTTGCTGAAAGCCTCACGCCTTATAAAGACCCAGGTTTCTCAAACCGCCCGTCACACAAGTGAAGGAGGGTGCTGCCAGCAATCTACACATGGTGTCCTGTAGTTGATGAACTAGCCACCAGGTGGTAGCACTATCCAATTTCACCATTTTCTCCACCAGTTCCCTGAATAGTTAGCATTGGTGTGGGGGCAAATCATCATTCAATCATCATTTTGTTACATCAAGCATGCCGGTGAATAACTCCATGTTTAATTCTCTAGCAGATCTAAAGTGAATGTTTGGGAATTACAATGGATTGGAGGGAGATGCTAGTGCAACACCTTTCCTGAGGTGCCAGCCATTCTATAAGAACCTAGGTGTGAGATACATAGGCTAACTCTGGTTTCTCTTCATTCCACGCATAAATCTTTCGCCTTTTACTAAAGATTTCCGTGGGGAGGAACAATACAATGAGTCTATAGACTAATTTTTGAAACCCTGCCTAACCGCAGGGTGCCAATTAAACCAAAGATAAACCCTCATACTTGCCACCTACCTACCGTGCTCTGTGACTCTCAGAGTTCCTGGTGAATCCAGCTCTGGCAATGAGCTGCAGAACCTGACCCCTTTTGGCATTTTAGGTGATAAAGGAGAGGAGGGGAAACCATCCTGGACCTAATCATTGTATGTATGAATATATTTTTTGCTTTTGTTTCTGGCCGGCCGGCGCCCTATAAGGGCGCCGGCCGGATTAAGGTACCCTCTCGTCACCATAGCCTATCTATTGCATAGTTTGCTGAAAGCCTCACGCCTTATAAAGACCCAGGTTTCTCAAACCGCCCGTCACACAAGTGAAGGAGGGTGCTGCCAGCAATCTACACATGGTGTCCTGTAGTTGATGAACTAGCCACCAGGTGGTAGCACTATCCAATTTCACCATTTTCTCCACCAGTTCCCTGAATAGTTAGCATTGGTGTGGGGGCAAATCATCATTCAATCATCATTTTGTTACATCAAGCATGCCGGTGAATAACTCCATGTTTAATTCTCTAGCAGATCTAAAGTGAATGTTTGGGAATTACAATGGATTGGAGGGAGATGCTAGTGCAACACCTTTCCTGAGGTGCCAGCCATTCTATAAGAACCTAGGTGTGAGATACATAGGCTAACTCTGGTTTCTCTTCATTCCACGCATAAATCTTTCGCCTTTTACTAAAGATTTCCGTGGGGAGGAACAATACAATGAGTCTATAGACTAATTTTTGAAACCCTGCCTAACCGCAGGGTGCCAATTAAACCAAAGATAAACCCTCATACTTGCCACCTACCTACCGTGCTCTGTGACTCTCAGAGTTCCTGGTGAATCCAGCTCTGGCAATGAGCTGCAGAACCTGACCCCTTTTGGCATTTTAGGTGATAAAGGAGAGGAGGGGAAACCATCCTGGACCTAATCATTGTATGTATGAATATATTTTTTGCTTTTGTTTCTGGCCGGCCGGCGCCCTATAAGGGCGCCGGCCGGATTAAGGTACCCTCTCGTCACCATAGCCTATCTATTGCATAGTTTGCTGAAAGCCTCACGCCTTATAAAGACCCAGGTTTCTCAAACCGCCCGTCACACAAGTGAAGGAGGGTGCTGCCAGCAATCTACACATGGTGTCCTGTAGTTGATGAACTAGCCACCAGGTGGTAGCACTATCCAATTTCACCATTTTCTCCACCAGTTCCCTGAATAGTTAGCATTGGTGTGGGGGCAAATCATCATTCAATCATCATTTTGTTACATCAAGCATGCCGGTGAATAACTCCATGTTTAATTCTCTAGCAGATCTAAAGTGAATGTTTGGGAATTACAATGGATTGGAGGGAGATGCTAGTGCAACACCTTTCCTGAGGTGCCAGCCATTCTATAAGAACCTAGGTGTGAGATACATAGGCTAACTCTGGTTTCTCTTCATTCCACGCATAAATCTTTCGCCTTTTACTAAAGATTTCCGTGGGGAGGAACAATACAATGAGTCTATAGACTAATTTTTGAAACCCTGCCTAACCGCAGGGTGCCAATTAAACCAAAGATAAACCCTCATACTTGCCACCTACCTACCGTGCTCTGTGACTCTCAGAGTTCCTGGTGAATCCAGCTCTGGCAATGAGCTGCAGAACCTGACCCCTTTTGGCATTTTAGGTGATAAAGGAGAGGAGGGGAAACCATCCTGGACCTAATCATTGTATGTATGAATATATTTTTTGCTTTTGTTTCTGGCCGGCCGGCGCCCTTATAGGGCGCCGGCCGGATTAAGGTACCCTCTCGTCACCATAGCCTATCTATTGCATAGTTTGCTGAAAGCCTCACGCCTTATAAAGACCCAGGTTTCTCAAACCGCCCGTCACACAAGTGAAGGAGGGTGCTGCCAGCAATCTACACATGGTGTCCTGTAGTTGATGAACTAGCCACCAGGTGGTAGCACTATCCAATTTCACCATTTTCTCCACCAGTTCCCTGAATAGTTAGCATTGGTGTGGGGGCAAATCATCATTCAATCATCATTTTGTTACATCAAGCATGCCGGTGAATAACTCCATGTTTAATTCTCTAGCAGATCTAAAGTGAATGTTTGGGAATTACAATGGATTGGAGGGAGATGCTAGTGCAACACCTTTCCTGAGGTGCCAGCCATTCTATAAGAACCTAGGTGTGAGATACATAGGCTAACTCTGGTTTCTCTTCATTCCACGCATAAATCTTTCGCCTTTTACTAAAGATTTCCGTGGGGAGGAACAATACAATGAGTCTATAGACTAATTTTTGAAACCCTGCCTAACCGCAGGGTGCCAATTAAACCAAAGATAAACCCTCATACTTGCCACCTACCTACCGTGCTCTGTGACTCTCAGAGTTCCTGGTGAATCCAGCTCTGGCAATGAGCTGCAGAACCTGACCCCTTCTGGCATTTTAGGTGATAAAGGAGAGGAGGGGAAACCAACCTGGACCTAATCATTGTATGTATGAATATATTTTTTGCTTTTGTTTCTGGCCGGCCGGCGCCCTATAAGGGCGCCGGCCGGATTAAGGTACCCTCTCGTCACCATAGCCTATCTATTGCATAGTTTGCTGAAAGCCTCACGCCTTATAAAGACCCAGGTTTCTCAAACCGCCCGTCACACAAGTGAAGGAGGGTGCTGCCAGCAATCTACACATGGTGTCCTGTAGTTGATGAACTAGCCACCAGGTGGTAGCACTATCCAATTTCACCATTTTCTCCACCAGTTCCCTGAATAGTTAGCATTGGTGTGGGGGCAAATCATCATTCAATCATCATTTTGTTACATCAAGCATGCCGGTGAATAACTCCATGTTTAATTCTCTAGCAGATCTAAAGTGAATGTTTGGGAATTACAATGGATTGGAGGGAGATGCTAGTGCAACACCTTTCCTGAGGTGCCAGCCATTCTATAAGAACCTAGGTGTGAGATACATAGGCTAACTCTGGTTTCTCTTCGTTCCACGCATAAATCTTTCGCCTTTTACTAAAGATTTCCGTGGGGAGGAACAATACAATGAGTCTATAGACTAATTTTTGAAACCCTGCCTAACCGCAGGGTGCCAATTAAACCAAAGATAAACCCTCATACTTGCCACCTACCTACCGTGCTCTGTGACTCTCAGAGTTCCTGGTGAATCCAGCTCTGGCAATGAGCTGCAGAACCTGACCCCTTCTGGCATTTTAGGTGATAAAGGAGAGGAGGGGAAACCAACCTGGACCTAATCATTGTATGTATGAATATTTTTTTTGCTTTTGTTTCTGGCCGGCCGGCGCCCTATAAGGGCGCCGGCCGGATTAAGGTACCCTCTCGTCACCATAGCCTATCTATTGCATAGTTTGCTGAAAGCCTCACGCCTTATAAAGACCCAGGTTTCTCAAACCGCCCGTCACACAAGTGAAGGAGGGTGCTGCCAGCAATCTACACATGGTGTCCTGTAGTTGATGAACTAGCCACCAGGTGGTAGCACTATCCAATTTCACCATTTTCTCCACCAGTTCCCTGAATAGTTAGCATTGGTGTGGGGGCAAATCATCATTCAATCATCATTTTGTTACATCAAGCATGCCGGTGAATAACTCCATGTTTAATTCTCTAGCAGATCTAAAGTGAATGTTTGGGAATTACAATGGATTGGAGGGAGATGCTAGTGCAACACCTTTCCTGAGGTGCCAGCCATTCTATAAGAACCTAGGTGTGAGATACATAGGCTAACTCTGGTTTCTCTTCATTCCACGCATAAATCTTTCGCCTTTTACTAAAGATTTCCGTGGGGAGGAACAATACAATGAGTCTATAGACTAATTTTTGAAACCCTGCCTAACCGCAGGGTGCCAATTAAACCAAAGATAAACCCTCATACTTGCCACCTACCTACCGTGCTCTGTGACTCTCAGAGTTCCTGGTGAATCCAGCTCTGGCAATGAGCTGCAGAACCTGACCCCTTCTGGCATTTTAGGTGATAAAGGAGAGGAGGGGAAACCAACCTGGACCTAATCATTGTATGTATGAATATATTTTTTGCTTTTGTTTCTGGCCGGCCGGCGCCCTATAAGGGCGCCGGCCGGATTAAGGTACCCTCTCGTCACCATAGCCTATCTATTGCATAGTTTGCTGAAAGCCTCACGCCTTATAAAGACCCAGGTTTCTCAAACCGCCCGTCACACAAGTGAAGGAGGGTGCTGCCAGCAATCTACACATGGTGTCCTGTAGTTGATGAACTAGCCACCAGGTGGTAGCACTATCCAATTTCACCATTTTCTCCACCAGTTCCCTGAATAGTTAGCATTGGTGTGGGGGCAAATCATCATTCAATCATCATTTTGTTACATCAAGCATGCCGGTGAATAACTCCATGTTTAATTCTCTAGCAGATCTAAAGTGAATGTTTGGGAATTACAATGGATTGGAGGGAGATGCTAGTGCAACACCTTTCCTGAGGTGCCAGCCATTCTATAAGAACCTAGGTGTGAGATACATAGGCTAACTCTGGTTTCTCTTCATTCCACGCATAAATCTTTCGCCTTTTACTAAAGATTTCCGTGGGGAGGAACAATACAATGAGTCTATAGACTAATTTTTGAAACCCTGCCTAACCGCAGGGTGCCAATTAAACCAAAGATAAACCCTCATACTTGCCACCTACCTACCGTGCTCTGTGACTCTCAGAGTTCCTGGTGAATCCAGCTCTGGCAATGAGCTGCAGAACCTGACCCCTTTTGGCATTTTAGGTGATAAAGGAGAGGAGGGGAAACCAACCTGGACCTAATCATTGTATGTATGAATATATTTTTTGCTTTTGTTTCTGGCCGGCCGGCGCCCTATAAGGGCGCCGGCCGGATTAAGGTACCCTCTCGTCACCATAGCCTATCTATTGCATAGTTTGCTGAAAGCCTCACGCCTTATAAAGACCCAGGTTTCTCAAACCGCCCGTCACACAAGTGAAGGAGGGTGCTGCCAGCAATCTACACATGGTGTCCTGTAGTTGATGAACTAGCCACCAGGTGGTAGCACTATCCAATTTCACCATTTTCTCCACCAGTTCCCTGAATAGTTAGCATTGGTGTGGGGGCAAATCATCATTCAATCATCATTTTGTTACATCAAGCATGCCGGTGAATAACTCCATGTTTAATTCTCTAGCAGATCTAAAGTGAATGTTTGGGAATTACAATGGATTGGAGGGAGATGCTAGTGCAACACCTTTCCTGAGGTGCCAGCCATTCTATAAGAACCTAGGTGTGAGATACATAGGCTAACTCTGGTTTCTCTTCGTTCCACGCATAAATCTTTCGCCTTTTACTAAAGATTTCCGTGGGGAGGAACAATACAATGAGTCTATAGACTAATTTTTGAAACCCTGCCTAACCGCAGGGTGCCAATTAAACCAAAGATAAACCCTCATACTTGCCACCTACCTACCGTGCTCTGTGACTCTCAGAGTTCCTGGTGAATCCAGCTCTGGCAATGAGCTGCAGAACCTGACCCCTTCTGGCATTTTAGGTGATAAAGGAGAGGAGGGGAAACCAACCTGGACCTAATCATTGTATGTATGAATATTTTTTTTGCTTTTGTTTCTGGCCGGCCGGCGCCCTATAAGGGCGCCGGCCGGATTAAGGTACCCTCTCGTCACCATAGCCTATCTATTGCATAGTTTGCTGAAAGCCTCACGCCTTATAAAGACCCAGGTTTCTCAAACCGCCCGTCACACAAGTGAAGGAGGGTGCTGCCAGCAATCTACACATGGTGTCCTGTAGTTGATGAACTAGCCACCAGGTGGTAGCACTATCCAATTTCACCATTTTCTCCACCAGTTCCCTGAATAGTTAGCATTGGTGTGGGGGCAAATCATCATTCAATCATCATTTTGTTACATCAAGCATGCCGGTGAATAACTCCATGTTTAATTCTCTAGCAGATCTAAAGTGAATGTTTGGGAATTACAATGGATTGGAGGGAGATGCTAGTGCAACACCTTTCCTGAGGTGCCAGCCATTCTATAAGAACCTAGGTGTGAGATACATAGGCTAACTCTGGTTTCTCTTCATTCCACGCATAAATCTTTCGCCTTTTACTAAAGATTTCTGTGGGGAGGAACAATACAATGAGTCTATAGACTAATTTTTGAAACCCTGCCTAACCGCAGGGTGCCAATTAAACCAAAGATAAACCCTCATACTTGCCACCTACCTACCGTGCTCTGTGACTCTCAGAGTTCCTGGTGAATCCAGCTCTGGCAATGAGCTGCAGAACCTGACCCCTTCTGGCATTTTAGGTGATAAAGGAGAGGAGGGGAAACCAACCTGGACCTAATCATTGTATGTATGAATATATTTTTTGCTTTTGTTTCTGGCCGGCCGGCGCCCTATAAGGGCGCCGGCCGGATTAAGGTACCCTCTCGTCACCATAGCCTATCTATTGCATAGTTTGCTGAAAGCCTCACGCCTTATAAAGACCCAGGTTTCTCAAACCGCCCGTCACACAAGTGAAGGAGGGTGCTGCCAGCAATCTACACATGGTGTCCTGTAGTTGATGAACTAGCCACCAGGTGGTAGCACTATCCAATTTCACCATTTTCTCCACCAGTTCCCTGAATAGTTAGCATTGGTGTGGGGGCAAATCATCATTCAATCATCATTTTGTTACATCAAGCATGCCGGTGAATAACTCCATGTTTAATTCTCTAGCAGATCTAAAGTGAATGTTTGGGAATTACAATGGATTGGAGGGAGATGCTAGTGCAACACCTTTCCTGAGGTGCCAGCCATTCTATAAGAACCTAGGTGTGAGATACATAGGCTAACTCTGGTTTCTCTTCATTCCACGCATAAATCTTTCGCCTTTTACTAAAGATTTCCGTGGGGAGGAACAATACAATGAGTCTATAGACTAATTTTTGAAACCCTGCCTAACCGCAGGGTGCCAATTAAACCAAAGATAAACCCTCATACTTGCCACCTACCTACCGTGCTCTGTGACTCTCAGAGTTCCTGGTGAATCCAGCTCTGGCAATGAGCTGCAGAACCTGACCCCTTCTGGCATTTTAGGTGATAAAGGAGAGGAGGGGAAACCAACCTGGACCTAATCATTGTATGTATGAATATATTTTTTGCTTTTGTTTCTGGCCGGCCGGCGCCCTATAAGGGCGCCGGCCGGATTAAGGTACCCTCTCGTCACCATAGCCTATCTATTGCATAGTTTGCTGAAAGCCTCACGCCTTATAAAGACCCAGGTTTCTCAAACCGCCCGTCACACAAGTGAAGGAGGGTGCTGCCAGCAATCTACACATGGTGTCCTGTAGTTGATGAACTAGCCACCAGGTGGTAGCACTATCCAATTTCACCATTTTCTCCACCAGTTCCCTGAATAGTTAGCATTGGTGTGGGGGCAAATCATCATTCAATCATCATTTTGTTACATCAAGCATGCCGGTGAATAACTCCATGTTTAATTCTCTAGCAGATCTAAAGTGAATGTTTGGGAATTACAATGGATTGGAGGGAGATGCTAGTGCAACACCTTTCCTGAGGTGCCAGCCATTCTATAAGAACCTAGGTGTGAGATACATAGGCTAACTCTGGTTTCTCTTCATTCCACGCATAAATCTTTCGCCTTTTACTAAAGATTTCCGTGGGGAGGAACAATACAATGAGTCTATAGACTAATTTTTGAAACCCTGCCTAACCGCAGGGTGCCAATTAAACCAAAGATAAACCCTCATACTTGCCACCTACCTACCGTGCTCTGTGACTCTCAGAGTTCCTGGTGAATCCAGCTCTGGCAATGAGCTGCAGAACCTGACCCCTTCTGGCATTTTAGGTGATAAAGGAGAGGAGGGGAAACCAACCTGGACCTAATCATTGTATGTATGAATATATTTTTTGCTTTTGTTTCTGGCCGGCCGGCGCCCTATAAGGGCGCCGGCCGGATTAAGGTACCCTCTCGTCACCATAGCCTATCTATTGCATAGTTTGCTGAAAGCCTCACGCCTTATAAAGACCCAGGTTTCTCAAACCGCCCGTCACACAAGTGAAGGAGGGTGCTGCCAGCAATCTACACATGGTGTCCTGTAGTTGATGAACTAGCCACCAGGTGGTAGCACTATCCAATTTCACCATTTTCTCCACCAGTTCCCTGAATAGTTAGCATTGGTGTGGGGGCAAATCATCATTCAATCATCATTTTGTTACATCAAGCATGCCGGTGAATAACTCCATGTTTAATTCTCTAGCAGATCTAAAGTGAATGTTTGGGAATTACAATGGATTGGAGGGAGATGCTAGTGCAACACCTTTCCTGAGGTGCCAGCCATTCTATAAGAACCTAGGTGTGAGATACATAGGCTAACTCTGGTTTCTCTTCATTCCACGCATAAATCTTTCGCCTTTTACTAAAGATTTCCGTGGGGAGGAACAATACAATGAGTCTATAGACTAATTTTTGAAACCCTGCCTAACCGCAGGGTGCCAATTAAACCAAAGATAAACCCTCATACTTGCCACCTACCTACCGTGCTCTGTGACTCTCAGAGTTCCTGGTGAATCCAGCTCTGGCAATGAGCTGCAGAACCTGACCCCTTCTGGCATTTTAGGTGATAAAGGAGAGGAGGGGAAACCAACCTGGACCTAATCATTGTATGTATGAATATATTTTTTGCTTTTGTTTCTGGCCGGCCGGCGCCCTATAAGGGCGCCGGCCGGATTAAGGTACCCTCTCGTCACCATAGCCTATCTATTGCATAGTTTGCTGAAAGCCTCACGCCTTATAAAGACCCAGGTTTCTCAAACCGCCCGTCACACAAGTGAAGGAGGGTGCTGCCAGCAATCTACACATGGTGTCCTGTAGTTGATGAACTAGCCACCAGGTGGTAGCACTATCCAATTTCACCATTTTCTCCACCAGTTCCCTGAATAGTTAGCATTGGTGTGGGGGCAAATCATCATTCAATCATCATTTTGTTACATCAAGCATGCCGGTGAATAACTCCATGTTTAATTCTCTAGCAGATCTAAAGTGAATGTTTGGGAATTACAATGGATTGGAGGGAGATGCTAGTGCAACACCTTTCCTGAGGTGCCAGCCATTCTATAAGAACCTAGGTGTGAGATACATAGGCTAACTCTGGTTTCTCTTCATTCCACGCATAAATCTTTCGCCTTTTACTAAAGATTTCCGTGGGGAGGAACAATACAATGAGTCTATAGACTAATTTTTGAAACCCTGCCTAACCGCAGGGTGCCAATTAAACCAAAGATAAACCCTCATACTTGCCACCTACCTACCGTGCTCTGTGACTCTCAGAGTTCCTGGTGAATCCAGCTCTGGCAATGAGCTGCAGAACCTGACCCCTTTTGGCATTTTAGGTGATAAAGGAGAGGAGGGGAAACCATCCTGGACCTAATCATTGTATGTATGAATATATTTTTTGCTTTTGTTTCTGGCCGGCCGGCGCCCTATAAGGGCGCCGGCCGGATTAAGGTACCCTCTCGTCACCATAGCCTATCTATTGCATAGTTTGCTGAAAGCCTCACGCCTTATAAAGACCCAGGTTTCTCAAACCGCCCGTCACACAAGTGAAGGAGGGTGCTGCCAGCAATCTACACATGGTGTCCTGTAGTTGATGAACTAGCCACCAGGTGGTAGCACTATCCAATTTCACCATTTTCTCCACCAGTTCCCTGAATAGTTAGCATTGGTGTGGGGGCAAATCATCATTCAATCATCATTTTGTTACATCAAGCATGCCGGTGAATAACTCCATGTTTAATTCTCTAGCAGATCTAAAGTGAATGTTTGGGAATTACAATGGATTGGAGGGAGATGCTAGTGCAACACCTTTCCTGAGGTGCCAGCCATTCTATAAGAACCTAGGTGTGAGATACATAGGCTAACTCTGGTTTCTCTTCATTCCACGCATAAATCTTTCGCCTTTTACTAAAGATTTCCGTGGGGAGGAACAATACAATGAGTCTATAGACTAATTTTTGAAACCCTGCCTAACCGCAGGGTGCCAATTAAACCAAAGATAAACCCTCATACTTGCCACCTACCTACCGTGCTCTGTGACTCTCAGAGTTCCTGGTGAATCCAGCTCTGGCAATGAGCTGCAGAACCTGACCCCTTCTGGCATTTTAGGTGATAAAGGAGAGGAGGGGAAACCAACCTGGACCTAATCATTGTATGTATGAATATATTTTTTGCTTTTGTTTCTGGCCGGCCGGCGCCCATAAGGGCGCCGGCCGGATTAAGGTACCCTCTCGTCACCATAGCCTATCTATTGCATAGTTTGCTGAAAGCCTCACGCCTTATAAAGACCCAGGTTTCTCAAACCGCCCGTCACACAAGTGAAGGAGGGTGCTGCCAGCAATCTACACATGGTGTCCTGTAGTTGATGAACTAGCCACCAGGTGGTAGCACTATCCAATTTCACCATTTTCTCCACCAGTTCCCTGAATAGTTAGCATTGGTGTGGGGGCAAATCATCATTCAATCATCATTTTGTTACATCAAGCATGCCGGTGAATAACTCCATGTTTAATTCTCTAGCAGATCTAAAGTGAATGTTTGGGAATTACAATGGATTGGAGGGAGATGCTAGTGCAACACCTTTCCTGAGGTGCCAGCCATTCTATAAGAACCTAGGTGTGAGATACATAGGCTAACTCTGGTTTCTCTTCATTCCACGCATAAATCTTTCGCCTTTTACTAAAGATTTCCGTGGGGAGGAACAATACAATGAGTCTATAGACTAATTTTTGAAACCCTGCCTAACCGCAGGGTGCCAATTAAACCAAAGATAAACCCTCATACTTGCCACCTACCTACCGTGCTCTGTGACTCTCAGAGTTCCTGGTGAATCCAGCTCTGGCAATGAGCTGCAGAACCTGACCCCTTTTGGCATTTTAGGTGATAAAGGAGAGGAGGGGAAACCATCCTGGACCTAATCATTGTATGTATGAATATATTTTTTGCTTTTGTTTCTGGCTAGTGCAACACCTTTCCTGAGGTGCCAGCCATTCTATAAGAACCTAGGTGTGAGATACATAGGCTAACTCTGGTTTCTCTTCATTCCACGCATAAATCTTTCGCCTTTTACTAAAGATTTCCGTGGGGAGGAACAATACAATGAGTCTATAGACTAATTTTTGAAACCCTGCCTAACCGCAGGGTGCCAATTAAACCAAAGATAAACCCTCATACTTGCCACCTACCTACCGTGCTCTGTGACTCTCAGAGTTCCTGGTGAATCCAGCTCTGGCAATGAGCTGCAGAACCTGACCCCTTTTGGCATTTTAGGTGATAAAGGAGAGGAGGGGAAACCATCCTGGACCTAATCATTGTATGTATGAATATATTTTTTGCTTTTGTTTCTGGCCGGCCGGCGCCCTATAAGGGCGCCGGCCGGATTAAGGTACCCTCTCGTCACCATAGCCTATCTATTGCATAGTTTGCTGAAAGCCTCACGCCTTATAAAGACCCAGGTTTCTCAAACCGCCCGTCACACAAGTGAAGGAGGGTGCTGCCAGCAATCTACACATGGTGTCCTGTAGTTGATGAACTAGCCACCAGGTGGTAGCACTATCCAATTTCACCATTTTCTCCACCAGTTCCCTGAATAGTTAGCATTGGTGTGGGGGCAAATCATCATTCAATCATCATTTTGTTACATCAAGCATGCTGGTGAATAACTCCATGTTTAATTCTCTAGCAGATCTAAAGTGAATGTTTGGGAATTACAATGGATTGGAGGGAGATGCTAGTGCAACACCTTTCCTGAGGTGCCAGCCATTCTATAAGAACCTAGGTGTGAGATACATAGGCTAACTCTGGTTTCTCTTCATTCCACGCATAAATCTTTCGCCTTTTACTAAAGATTTCCGTGGGGAGGAACAATACAATGAGTCTATAGACTAATTTTTGAAACCCTGCCTAACCGCAGGGTGCCAATTAAACCAAAGATAAACCCTCATACTTGCCACCTACCTACCGTGCTCTGTGACTCTCAGAGTTCCTGGTGAATCCAGCTCTGGCAATGAGCTGCAGAACCTGACCCCTTTTGGCATTTTAGGTGATAAAGGAGAGGAGGGGAAACCATCCTGGACCTAATCATTGTATGTATGAATATATTTTTTGCTTTTGTTTCTGGCCGGCCGGCGCCCTATAAGGGCGCCGGCCGGATTAAGGTACCCTCTCGTCACCATAGCCTATCTATTGCATAGTTTGCTGAAAGCCTCACGCCTTATAAAGACCCAGGTTTCTCAAACCGCCCGTCACACAAGTGAAGGAGGGTGCTGCCAGCAATCTACACATGGTGTCCTGTAGTTGATGAACTAGCCACCAGGTGGTAGCACTATCCAATTTCACCATTTTCTCCACCAGTTCCCTGAATAGTTAGCATTGGTGTGGGGGCAAATCATCATTCAATCATCATTTTGTTACATCAAGCATGCCGGTGAATAACTCCATGTTTAATTCTCTAGCAGATCTAAAGTGAATGTTTGGGAATTACAATGGATTGGAGGGAGATGCTAGTGCAACACCTTTCCTGAGGTGCCAGCCATTCTATAAGAACCTAGGTGTGAGATACATAGGCTAACTCTGGTTTCTCTTCATTCCACGCATAAATCTTTCGCCTTTTACTAAAGATTTCCGTGGGGAGGAACAATACAATGAGTCCATAGACTAATTTTTGAAACCCTGCCTAACCGCAGGGTGCCAATTAAACCAAAGATAAACCCTCATACTTGCCACCTACCTACCGTGCTCTGTGACTCTCAGAGTTCCTGGTGAATCCAGCTCTGGCAATGAGCTGCAGAACCTGACCCCTTCTGGCATTTTAGGTGATAAAGGAGAGGAGGGGAAACCATCCTGGACCTAATCATTGTATGTATGAATATATTTTTTGCTTTTGTTTCTGGCCGGCCGGCGCCCTATAAGGGCGCCGGCCGGATTAAGGTACCCTCTCGTCACCATAGCCTATCTATTGCATAGTTTGCTGAAAGCCTCACGCCTTATAAAGACCCAGGTTTCTCAAACCGCCCGTCACACAAGTGAAGGAGGGTGCTGCCAGCAATCTACACATGGTGTCCTGTAGTTGATGAACTAGCCACCAGGTGGTAGCACTATCCAATTTCACCATTTTCTCCACCAGTTCCCTGAATAGTTAGCATTGGTGTGGGGGCAAATCATCATTCAATCATCATTTTGTTACATCAAGCATGCCGGTGAATAACTCCATGTTTAATTCTCTAGCAGATCTAAAGTGAATGTTTGGGAATTACAATGGATTGGAGGGAGATGCTAGTGCAACACCTTTCCTGAGGTGCCAGCCATTCTATAAGAACCTAGGTGTGAGATACATAGGCTAACTCTGGTTTCTCTTCATTCCACGCATAAATCTTTCGCCTTTTACTAAAGATTTCCGTGGGGAGGAACAATACAATGAGTCTATAGACTAATTTTTGAAACCCTGCCTAACCGCAGGGTGCCAATTAAACCAAAGATAAACCCTCATACTTGCCACCTACCTACCGTGCTCTGTGACTCTCAGAGTTCCTGGTGAATCCAGCTCTGGCAATGAGCTGCAGAACCTGACCCTTTTTCACATTTTAGCTGATAAAGGAGAGGAGGGGAAACCATCCTGGACCCAATCATTTTATATATTAATATATTTTTTGTTTTTGTTTTTGTTTCTGGCCGGCCGGCGCCCTATAAGGGCGCCGGCCAGTTTACTGTGGTCGTGTTTAAGGTACCCTCTCGTAACCATAGTCTATCTATTGCATAGTTTGCTGAAAGCCTCACGCCTTATAAAAACCCAGGTTTCTCAAACCGCCCGTCACACAAGTGAAGGAGGGTGCTGCCAGCCATCTACACATGGTGTCCTGTAGTTGATGAACTAGCCATCAGGTGGTAACACTATCCAATCTCGCCATTTTCTCCACCAGTTCCCTGAATGGTTGGCATTGGTGTGGGGGCAAATCATCATTCAATCATCATTTTGTTACATCAACCATGCCGGTGAATAACTCCATCTTTAATTCTCTAGCAGATCTAAAGTGAATGTTTGGGAATTACAATGGATTCGAGGGAGATGCTAGTGCAACACCTTTCCTGAGGTGCCAGCCATTCTATAAGAACCTAGGTGTGAGATACATAGGTTAACTCTGGTTTCTCTTCATTCCACGCATAAATCTTTCGCCTTTTACTGTAGGGGCACGAATAATACGTGTACATATAAGGTCCGTGGAGTCAGAGCGGTAAGTGCCTCCAACGGACACTAGGTGGCAACACCTGAGCCATGTCCTTTCGGTTATCCGGTAGCGGAGCCAGGCAGGGCACTCCAGACGGCGCTACGGAGGAGTGCCACGTCGACACTGCTTGGTCCGCGCTCAGGGTATATAAGAGGCCGAGGTTGGCTACCTCACCAGTTAGTCCTAGGACGAGCTCTGACCCGCACCTTTCGTACCTTCGCTTTGACAGGGGCACCTACACCCCTCCCACGTTATGGACTCTGCACCAGCCATGCTGGCACAGAGCTTAACTGTCCGGTATCGCTAATGCTTCGAACTATCGATAGAATCCTGTGTGTCTTCGAATGGTTGAAAGACCAAGTGAACCGAGTGAGAAACCTTTGTGTACTTTTGAGGCTGTGATCGAATAAAGACCTGTTGCATTCAAACCGAATTTGGAACCTGTGTTCGTGTTGTACGCATATGAAACCCCTACATTGGTGCCGTGACCAGTTCGGGTGAAACACAGAATAGCACAGTCAGTGGGTTAACATGGCTGAACAGGCAAAGGGTGGAGCGTCCCTTCATCCTATTTCGAGTCCAGATCCGGAGGTGGTAGCAGCCCTTGAGAAACATTATGGGCCAAACCGTTCGAGTTCTACACCAGAACCAAGGAGAGGCAATCCTGATTCTATTCGAAAAGATCTGGGGTCAAACCTAGATGATTCTTTGTTTGAAACTGGTGGTTCGAAGAGACACATTGCTCCTATGCCAACACAAGGCATGAGCATACTGCATGCTGAACGACACCAGCGACAGGAAGTGACACGTCGTCATTTCGAAGAGGAGAAGAATCGGTTCGAAGGAGCAAGGATCGCAGAGATGGACAGGATGAATGAAGAGTTTGAAGCTTTGAGTCATCGGTTGGTACAGCTTCGGAACAAGAATGAAGATCTAGAAGGGGCAACGATGGAGAAACAGAACCGCTTAGACACAACGAAGGCAGAACTGGAACATATGGAAAACCAGTTCGCTCATCAACAGAATGTCTTGCGGCGACGTACTGAATCTCTAGAACAACGTCAGGATAAGACCATACATGATTCGGACGAGCTCCATGATACGATCCGAGAAGCTACCAAGGCGATGATGGACGAAAAGGATCGTCTGATCAGGGAGGTGGAAGATTTACAGAAGAAACGAGATGAAGAGGCAACTCGAGGTAGCCGTTCAGGGTTCGGTCATGTCAGTGGTGGCATATACAACTCATCAACTGGTGGGGGTAGTGCCTCTACCTCAACCGGAGGGAGACCAAAACGAGTGACCATTGATACAGGGGATCCGGATGGAAGATCTTCGCGGCGTGACCAACGCCCAACGTCGTATGATGACGACCATTCGAACTCTCCCAGTCGTTCCAGCTCTCGAGAGAGACCGAGCCGTACGAGTTCGAATGAGAGATCTTCGAGATCTGATCCGAATGAACGTTCGAGTGGTCCCTCAAGGAGGCCAGGGAGATCTCCTACACATGCTGGTAGACGAGTATCTCGCCGCGAATCGATGTCCCCTGGGATGAAATTGATTTACGACACGAACCCCTGCATTGCTGAGATGGGAGTGGACTGTGTTAGCAGACAAGCTGATAATGCCGATATCGTCGACTGGAGCATCGAGCAGTCGTTTCTGTTGCACAGGGACAACCACAACGCTGCTAGACGCACTGCCAGCACTCCGAGTCCGTTCACAGGAAGACAGCCATGGCAGGACTGGTTCGCAGACTTCATGGACGATATGAGGTATAATCGATGGTCAGAAGAGGAATCGTTGGACGAACTTTTACGGGCATTGAGAAATGGCCCAGGCAAGCTAGCGGTTTCGAGATGGAGAACGATGCATGGTGCCGGATCGTTTACCCAATTGGTGGAATGCGCCAGTTATCTGATAGGTAATGTGGGTAATGAAGACCCGCTTCGATTGTTCCGGAAGCGGACTCAAAAGCCAAACGAGTCGCACCGTGTGTTCGGTCTAGAATTGCAATCTCTCTTGCAAAGAGCTAGACCAAGATGGCAGTTAGATGACCCACAGTTCCTAGATGATTTGTTCTCGCAATTCATTGAGGGATTAAGGGATTCTGATGAACGGACCGCTGCATGTGATAGTTGGAAAGCTGGAACTTCTCTCACTGATTTGTTCATGGCCATAGAAGACTATGACAGGAAACGGCATCTGCTATCTTCGAGAGTACTTTCGAGAACTTCCAGTGTGGTGCAAGACCCACCAGCCTCTGATACAGAGGAAGGTGATTCTGGAAGGGAGGAGGAGATTGGCGCAGTTGCTCAAAAGAACAGCGGCAAATCTTATTCCAATTCGAATTCGAAGCGCTATCCGAAGGCCGACAGGAAAACACCACCTGTGACCCCAGGAGTTACAAGCGCACCTTCGACTACTTCCTCAACTCCCAGTTCTATGGAAGAACTTCTGTTAAGGTTGACTGACTTGATGTCTGGAAACCAGCAATCAACAGGGAGGAATTCGAAGCCGAGAGTGGACAAGACCACTAGGAAGTGTTACAGGTGTCAGGTCCTGGGACACTTTGCTGCAGAATGCCCAGCTGAAAAGCCGGTACCCAAGCCTGAAGAGAAGAAAACGGAAAACTAGACGGGGTTGCTCTGGATGGCAAGGTAGTAACCCCTAAGGAGAAAGAAAGCCAACATATCGCCAGCGGTGCAAGCGATGAAGTCCGAGGTGCAGTAGAGATTGGAAACTTAGAGGAGGGGCCTGATCAGTCCCTTCTAAGTATGTCCAATGAACCCAGAATAGTAGACGTCCGAGGAGGAAGTACTGGGGAAGCGGCGAATTGGATACAGGAGCTGGAAGTAGTCAGCAGTGCCCGATTGTCCCCGGATCACCCCTGTTTGAAGCACTTGAAACGACGGGGAGTAGATCTTGGTGTCACTAAGGATTTCGAACGTTTCACCGTCAACCCATCACCATTGGATGGGAAGAGGTGGTATTTGACTGTAGCAGTGAGGGGAAGGTCTGCAGAATTTCTAGTGGATACTGGAGCTAGTCACTCCATGATCTCGAAGAGGTTCTATGACCTTGTAGTCGATGAGCCAGATAACTTCACAACGAGGGTAACAGCTCATTCGGCCGACGGTAGCTGCATGCAGACGTTTGGTAAAGCATTTTTCGAAATCAATATAGGTGGGCAGGATTACCTCCTGTCCCCTACTATTGCTGATCTGAGTGATGATGGCATCATCGGATTAGACTTCGCTGCGTTGTACGGTGCAATGTTGGAACCTTGTAGGGGGATGTTAAAGATAGAACATCCATATAGGGTGGCCGTACAATGCGTGTTGAGAAAGGTATCTTCTGTAGCCTCGGTGGTACAGACGGTTAAGATACCCCCAGGACAGACATGTGATGTCCTGTTTTCGAGTGACAGTATCTTCCGAGACCAGATGGCGGTGGTTGAACCCGATGTGGTGAGACTTGCATCAATTGGACTCGAGAGTGCAGATACTTTCGTAGGCAGTGGCAGTAGGAATCTAATTCCTATTTCGAATCCTGGTGGTGAAGTCCGTTATCTGATGAAAGGTACTCCCGTGGGGCAGGTGATCGTTGCACAGGCAAGCACCAGTATACTCTCAGAAGATACCCAACCGAACCTTGAGGGGATGTCCGATTTACGTCCGGAACTCCAAAAGTTGGTGGACGATTCGAGCTTGGTGACGGGGGACCAGAAAGATCAGTTGAGACGGGTATTGGTGAAATATGATGCAGCCTTCGGGGAGCCCACTGGTTTGGGGCGAACTGACAAGGTGCTACATTCCATCACTACAGAGGACGCTGTACCTTTCAAAATCCCTTATAGACGCCTACCTTTGAAGAAGAAATTGATGGCCGAGAAGGAAATCGCTGATCAGCTGAGATTAGGGGTGATTGTTCCCAGCACTAGCCCCTGGTCCAGTCCTGTTCAGATGGTGACTAAGAAAGACGGCACAATTCGCTTCTGCATAGATTATCGAAAATTGAATGGTTGTACTAAGAAAAACTCCTATCCTCTCCCCCGTATAGACGAGACTATTGATTCCCTGGGCGGAAACCAATGGTTCTGTACGCTGGATTTGCAATCCGGATACTGGCAAGTTGGAATGAAGGAAGAGGATCAGGAAAAAACAGCATTTTCGAGCCATGTCGGTCTTTTCCAGTACAATGTGATGCCGTTCGGATTGTGTAACGCCCCTGCAACATTCGAAGCCATGATGGAATCTCTGTTGAGTGACCTGTTATGGAAGGAGTGTTTGGTGTACCTGGACGACGTAATTGTCTTCGGGAAGACCTTCGAATCGTGCCTGGCTACTTTAGTCAAAATTTTCGAGAGGTTGATAACCCATGGTTTGAAATTGAAACCAAGGAAGTGTCACCTGTTTAGGACTTCTATTAACTATCTCGGTCGGATAATATCCACTGAGGGGGTTAAGGCGGATCCTGAGAAACTAGATGTTGTATCGGAATGGGAAAAGCCAGAGGGACCTAAAGACATACGGTCCTTTCTGGGCTTCTGTAGCTACTACAGAGACTTCCTACCGGGGTATGCCAGAATAGCTCAGCCTATGCAGGCTCTAGCTCACTGGACTCCGGGTAGAAGGAAGGAGCCTTTTCCATGGGGTCCGGAACAAGATCTAGCATTCGAAGCCGTGAAGAACCTATTTCGAACCACCCCAGTTTTGAAATATCCAACAGCTGATGGACATTTCATACTGGACACAGACGCCAGTAATGACAGTATAGGTGCTGCTCTATCCCAGATGCAAGAGGGGATAGAAGTGCCACTGGCTTTCGCTAGTAATACCCTCAATAAGGCCCAGAGGAATTACTGTACCACTAAGCGCGAATTGTTGGCGGTAGTGGTGTATACGAAGAAGTTTAAGCACTTCCTTTGGGGAGGTGACTTTACTTTACGGACAGATCACTCGTCCTTAAGGTGGCTGTTGAACTTTAAGGAAGCAGAAGGAATGATCGGTCGATGGCTGACCCACTTGTCCGAGTTCGGGTTGGAAAATAGCCAAATCCAACACAGAGCAGGGAGCAAGCATATCAATGCTGACGCCCTTTCGAGAAGACCCATACGGAAATGTTCTAGAATGGATTGCGATGATTGTGGAGCCCATAATGCTGTAATAGCTGGAGTTCGAATGCCGTATGATGTAGGACATTCTAAAGCAATGGAATGGTCCACCGAAACCATCAGGCAATTCCAGAAGGGTGATGCTGTCATTTCGAGACTAATAGAACAGGTCTCCAGTGGTGCCCAACCACAGAGACCAACCATTTCGATTGAGAACCGGGAAATGAGACAGCTACTTGCTCAATGGTCTGAGCTAACTGTTGTTGACGGTATCTTATGTAGGTGGAAGATAACACCGTACAAGGCCAAAATTCGACAAATCGTGATACCCACAGCTATGCGAAGGGATATCATGTATTTCGTACATGGACATCAGACCAGTGGACATTTTGGAAAGAAGCGCTCCCTTGCGCGACTCTCCAGAAGGTATTACTGGCCTGGCATGAGTAAAGATCTGCTTAGGTGGATCTCTACTTGTCCAGATTGTTGTCTGAGCAAACCAGGTGAAGGCCTGGGGAAGTTGCCACTAACTCAAGAGCTCTGGGGAGTTAGATTTGCACGCATAGCGGTTGATATCATTAGTGGCCTAAAAACCACTCCTGATGGAAACACGTGCATGATGGTGATCTCCGACTACTATTCGAAGTATACTAGAGTGTTTCCTCTGAAAGATCACAAGGCTCATACATGTGCTCGTGCATTCGTAAAGGGTTGGGTGCTTCATCTAGGCGTACCCTTGATGTTGCATAGTGATCAAGGCAGAGAATTCGAATCTGAGTTATGGGCAGCAATGTGCCATAGCCTTGCTATATGCAAAACAAGAACGAATCCGTACCGGCCTCAGTCTGATGGTCAAGTAGAAAGGTTCAACAGAACCTTGATACAAGTCCTGAAGCCTCTGGTCAACAGTCAGATGGATGATTGGGACGAGCAATGCGAGTTTGTGGTACATGCTTATAATAGTACGGTGCATGCTTCCACCGGTTGTTCCCCCAATTTGTTGGTATTCGGAGAGGATTTGATTATGCCTGCTGACTTGGTGTTTGGCGTAGCTGGGATAAACGCTGAAACACCCTGTCAGGTGATGTTCGTGGAGGCATTGAGGGATCAATTCAAGTCCGCATACGAGATGGTTCGATGTGAACTAAGCAAATCTGCTTCATGGCAAAAAGTGGGCTATGACGTAGGTTTGAAACTTAGGTCCTTTCGAGTGGGGGATGAAGTAGTTAGGCTACACGACCCCCTACAACAGCTAAAGTTGTCACCCAACTGGGATGGTCCCTTTACTGTGGTTCGGATTGTTTCTGAATCCACGGTGGTGATCAAATCCTTGTTGGGACGCCTGTATAAATCCAATGTAGCTCGCCTACGCCGGTGGCAGGGTGATGCTTCAGCGCATTCGAAGCCAGGGGAGCATTCGAAGTCAGATAACACTGAGTGGAGAGCGACCACCCCGGAACGACGTGGTCCGGGTAGACCTAGGAAACTAGTGATACCCTCAGATGAGAAAAAACCTATGCCTCCTGGTATTGGTAAATTAAAGCGGGGCCGGGGTAGGCCTAAAAAAAATTTACCAATTCGAGCTTCTAGCAAGAAGGATAAAAAGTGCGGAAAAAAAGTCTCGGCAAATGAAGGTCTGAAGGGGAGGAGGGCTGTCCAATTGACTACTGGACATCCTGTCGAATCTTCCCGGACGACCAGGTCTAAAGAACCCAAGGTGGGGTTAAGACGCAGTCCACGGCATAATCCGGAGACTGCTGTGACCTAATTTGTATACACAACAAGAAGTTTCGATGCCATGATGGTAGTACAGACCTAATTGCTGTCGAGTGAGCAGAGCTAGGGTGAGAGTTGATCATGAACGTCCCCGAGGGTGGCAGACGGATTTATCCGGCGGGTATTCTTATGTTACCCGTAATGACATTTGCCTACACTCCTGAAGAATTCATGATTAGCGGTACCCCTGGTTCTGTGGAACTGACTCAATAAGGATTACACTCCGGTGAGCTACCCGTTCGATTAGTGGCGGGAAACGCGAGCGTCTCCCGCCGGGTTATCCGTCGGAAAAGGGCTATCCGGTGAAGCGTGAACGCTGATTGGTTGACCTTCGCTCCCGCGGCGGGCGTGGCATCACGAGACAAGAAGGGCGGTCGCCATATTGGATCAGTGCCAAGAAGACGCACGGACGCTGCAGGGCAAAGGAGGAGGAAGAAGGGACTTGTAGTCGACCAAAAGTCTCCAAAACCACATCATAAGACGCGCCAACCTGGTTAGTTCCCACTCCTAGTGTCATTAGGACACGCGGAGCTTCGTACTCCGCAAATCTTCGATCATTAAACTTCGTTTTCGCTGAAAACATTCGACTGCAATGGAGGAGCAGTACACCCCCGGTGAGGGCCTCCAGTCCGACGAGATAGATCTGTTCGGGATGGACGATGGCCAATTCGACAACGCTCGTGAGTCGGATTATGAATCCGCCTCTGAATCCACCGGGAGTGCGGTTACCGTTCGTGTAGCGGGGATCGGCTCCTATTCGACGGCTGATCGGGACAGCATGACCATGCCACCCCCGGCTACAGTCAACCTAGGGCCGTTGCCGTGGCGCAATGTCCCGAAACGTGTTGCTTCGAAAGACATAGACAATTCGACGTCAACCCGGCTGAACGCAGCAGGTGATGAGGAAGAGGACGAGATGCCAGAGTTGGAAGAGGTAAGCCAGAAATTGCCTATCCACGCAGTGTCTGACGAAGAAATGGAGGACTTCGTACGAATATCACTGGCCCAGCAACAACTCATGGAGGTGCTGGAGTGTGACCCGCCGTTCGACACCTCGCTGAAGCTCCATCCCACACTCATGGCGATGGTGCTAGACAAGCTGGAGGAACATGGATTCGACCACCATGAGGGTACTTGGCTAGAGAGTTACGAAGGAGCCATCCGGGGAGCATATCAAAATGAGATCTTTGGAAAAATCCTACTGCGATGTGGTACGAACTTTCGGCATCTCCAACAAGCCAAAGCTAGGGAGGAAGCAGTGCCCTCAAGTGATGGGAGCACGACCAGTACGAAGGGGAAGAAGAAGAAATTCTCCAAGACCAAAGGTAGTCGTAAAACTTCTAATGGCAGTACTCCTCCCAATACTCCGCCTAAGTCCGAGGTGTCCGAACCTGCCCCAGTCCAGTCCGAATGCTCTTCGAGTACTTCCCAGTCGGCTTCAACGTCATTCGAAGAACCAACTACGACCACCGGGACTACTGAGTCCCCATCCGAATCCCTTCCGAAAGCTCCGGGACCTTTACCAGTCCCATTCGAAGAAGATTCAGCTAGCGTGGAGTTGGCTCCGCGGGAGATCCATTCGGATACCTCAGGATCAGTTGAGCAAGAAGCCCGTTATGCTCAGGTGGTTAGAGAATCCGATGAACTCAGGGCAGCCAATGAACAGTTACGGCTAACTCTGGAGGCTATGCAAACTGCCCCCAGAACGCCAATGACTCGAGCCCAGTCCCGTAAGAACCCCAATCCGCAACAAAAAGGACGGTCCGTATCCGACGCTTCGGATCTGGAGGAGGTCCCCTTCGAACTTCCAAAGAGCCAGAAACGGAAGGCAAAGAAGAATGAGGCACGACAGCCATGTGTACCCCATCCTTCGCCTCCCCAAACTACTGCGATTAATATGTCCCCAATCGTGAGGTGGGTGGACGTAGTATCCAGTACGGCCTCTACACCTTCGACGCCTCCTAGGGCACCCACCCGGACGCATTCGACCCCTCCAGCAACTCCGACTAAAACTCCAGTGCAGGTCAAGGTACCTGCATCTCCGTCTACGTCCTCCGAGTCAGGGCAATCGAACACACCACCAGTGGTTTCGTCGCCCCCTCCAGCTCCAGCTGCAGGGGCAGGTGCCTCGGCAGACGTCCCAAGTTCTCGGGTGGAGGACATGATTTGGCGCAATGCCAGTGGGGGCTTCAAGAAATTTAGGCCCGAGTGCATGGAACACTGCAAACGATCGAGGGATATGTATTCGTGTCCCAAAGAACCGGACCATGAAGGATTGTCTGATGACGAAGAATGGATGAGATCCAATATGGGCTCACCCAGTTCCTGGTCATGGACAGAAAACTGGTTCGGTCGGCTGCTGGATCGAAAACAGTTCCCTGAGACTTACTACAACCATGAGGGCCGTCCCAAAATACGTTGGGCGATGGCCCGGTACAAAGAAGGGGTAAGGGAGGACTGCCCATTCGATTCCTGCCGCGTCTACTTCGCACACGAGAACCGCCCCATGCCTACTCGTCTTCGATTCATGCGACATCTCGTGGAGAAGCACATGCACCACCATGCGATGTATGTCTGCGCTGATATCGGCAAATCAAACAAAAAGTGTTCGGGAATGTGGACCCCTAGAAGAGGCCGAATGATCGAGCACCTGATACAATGTCATGGCCAAGCCATGATGTTGGCCAGAAAGAACGTTGGAGATCTCCATGCATCCCTGGTGGCAGGCCTGGACAAAGTCAAATTCGAAACCATTACGATTGAGACCGTCCAATTCGGAAAGGTCCAATTAACCCGGAATTCGAAACAGTCAGCTGTCTTCCAGCGTACTGATCGACGTGGTCGACTGGACCTGAACGACACCTTGTACCAGCAATTGTACGACTGGAGAGCGGCCAACCCCCTTCCAGGGAAACGAAGTGAGAACAGGAGTCCAGCGACTTCCGAACCTGACTGCAAAAAGGTCAAGTCGGAGGTTCCAGCTCCAAGAGCTCCAACTGCAGCACGAGGGCGCGCGACAACGATCGAGCACCGGTCTCCACTGAAGGACTTGCGTCCTGACTATGGTCCGGACTTCTCAGCCCCCAAGGGTCGCTCCCAGCTGCAAACCCTTCGTCCTCTGACTCCTGGTAACTTGGCCAGTAAGGCCGAGTACCCTTCAATGGACTTCCCTGGTCCGGAGGTACAAACTGAGAAGGATCCGTACAAGAATCTCCCTACGGGCATCTCTGTGATGGATGCCATCCGCCAACCGGACTCATGGGACGTGGAGATGGCGGATTCGGATCACTTTGTGCTGCCTGGGAAAAAGGACTTGGTGGTGACGACCACCAACCTCACTCCTCGGGCAGAAGACAAGGTGAAACCAAGGGCTGACAGTTCTACAAAGTCAGTGGGGCGTAAAACCCCTGCTACTAGTGCGGATTCGACATCCATGAAAGCTGAGCCTGTGGTGGACCCGGTTCCAGTGACCACTTCGAACCCAGTCACCACCACACCAACGACAACTGCTGGAGGAGGGAAGGCAGCAACTGTTGCAGCCACCCTACTCACCACCACTACTACTACTGCTACTGTGCCCTATAAGCCCAGAGTTCGTGAGGAACCAGCAGTGGATCCAAACCGGTGGTATGATCTGATGATCAGTGGTGAAAACATTCGGCCCCAGATACAGATTCCGAAGGACTACTTCGAGCCTCCAAAGGCTCCGGATGCGGTGGTGCATAAAGAACTATACGAACGATGGTTGCAGGAACACCTGGCTGGCATGCAACGATATGCAGCCGGTGTGGCGAGAGCATCAACCGACTATGCCATCACTATGCAGGGCAAGGAGGTCGAGAGGCTGAGGAAGATCTTCGAGCAGCAACGTATTGACGAACAATCGGAGCCAGATAAGGTGATCGAACTCACCAAGCAGCTGGCACAATCGAAGAAAGAACTCTCAACAGCTCGTTGTCTGCAGAAAGCTGCAGAAGATACTCTTGACGATCAGGCCAAAACTCTGAAGGCCCTGAACGTTAAGTTCATTCGGGTATTCGGTATAGGACTCACCCAATGGAGTGGGTCACTCGAAGAACTCCAGAGCGTATTGAAGGACTTATAAGCTAACTTGGGTGTTCGGCTGTTCGATTGTGTGATTGATGACTTGTGCATATGATGCTTCGATGATACTGTAATAATTGTGTTGTTATTATAAAACATCCATGATTAAGGTCATGATTCGAAGGTAAACATAAGCCGGGTGGAAAATGCATAATTGTCAAGAAATGTCTTCGTTGTCTAAAAAAAAAAAAAAAAAAAAAAAAAAAAAAAAAAAAAAAAAGGGTGTTCATACTTTAGGTAGTATAACTGATACTACATACTATGATTCGAACCAAAACTGTACATAATGTTCGATACCTACCTTTATCTCCAAAAATTTTCTTTTTGGACATAACAACTGGTATTCGGATTTCGAAAGTATATCTATTGTTAAAGATATAAAGGTATATATCGGTTGCCTCACATGGAGGCTAATATTACTACATTCCTTGGTTATAAGAGTTAATGTCACAACTATGTTGGTTCCAAGTATTTTTACATAATTCCAATAGTTCACGTAATTACCTCTCCAGGGACGGTTCGCCCATTTAAATATTTTCGAGCCATTACTTCTGTGTCATTCCGTCCTAAAAAAAAGTCACATATTGTGCAATCTCAACTTACCTTAAAATGATTAATGTAGTAACCATTATTATATCTCAACGAAAACCATACAAAACTGTGATCACTATAGTTAGAAGTAGTATAGAACATATATTCGTATATATTCATATCTTTATTAAAGATGGATACTCACGTATCTATCCTGTCGTTATAGTGTTGGATCTATAAGATCCCTGTTTTGTACATAGAGATGTAAGTGTTGTTTGTGTAACAGGTAAAATCTAAAATCTATATTTGTACTTTCTACATGTAAGTGTAAAAACGTATATCGTACCTTCAAATGCACCCCGGTATTGTCATCATGTACACTGATATTATTCTCCCATATTCGAGTATATTATATTATATCAGATGTATTTCGACCCTAGTTATAATCTGGTGGGGGTGATGTAGGGGCACGAATAATACGTGTACAAATAAGGTCCGTGGAGTCAGAGCGGTAAGTGCCTCCAACGGACACTAGGTGGCAACACCTGAGCCATGTCCTTTCGGTTATCTGGTAGCGGAGCCAGGCAGGGCACTCCAGACGGCGCTACGGAGGAGTGCCACGTCGACACTGCTTGGTCCGCGCTCAGGGTATATAAGAGGCCGAGGTTGGCTACCTCACCAGTTAGTCCTAGGACGAGCTCTGACCCGCACCTTTCGTACCTTCGCTTTGACAGGGGCACCTACACCCCTCCCACGTTATGGACTCTGCACCAGCCATGCTGGCACAGAGCTTAACTGTCCGGTATCGCTAATGCTTCGAACTATCGATAGAATCCTGTGTGTCTTCGAATGGTTGAAAGACCAAGTGAACCGAGTGAGAAACCTTCGTGTACTTTTGAGGCTGTGATCGAATAAAGACCTGTTGCATTCAAACCGAATTTGGAACCTGTGTTCGTGTTGTACGCATATGAAACCACTAAAGATTTCCGTGGGGAGGAACAATACAATGAGTCTATAGACTAATTTTTGAAACCCTGCCTAACCGCAGGGTGCCAATTAAACCAAAGATATTAAACCCTCATACTAGCCACCTACCTACCGTGCTCTGTGACTCTCAAGAGTTCCTGGTGAATCCAGCTCTGGCAATGAGCTGCAGAACTTGACCCTTTTTCACATTTTAGCTGATAAAGGAGAGGAGGGGAAACCATCCTGGACCTAATCATTTTATATATTAATATATTTTCTGTTTTTGTTTCTGGCCGGCCGGCGCCCTATAAGGGTGCCGGCCAGTTTACTGTGGTCGTGTTTAAGGTACCCTCTCGTAACCATAGTCTATCTATTGCATAGTTTGCTGAAAGCCTCACGCCTTATAAAAACCCAGGTTTCTCAAACCGCCCGTCACACAAGTGAAGGAGGGTGCTGCCAGCCATCTACACATGGTGTCCTGTAGTTGATGAACTAGCCACCAGGTGGTAGCACTATCCAATCTCGCCATTTTCTCCACCAGTTCCCTGAATGGTTGGCATTGGTGTGGGGGCAAATCATCATTCAATCATCATTTTGTTACATCAACCATGCCGGTGAATAACTCCATCTTTAATTCTCTAGCAGATCTAAAGTGAATGTTTGGGAATTACAATGGATTCGAGGGAGATGCTAGTGCAACACCTTTCCTGAGGTGCCAGCCATTCTATAAGAACCTAGGTGTGAGATACATAGGTTAACTCTGGTTTCTCTTCATTCCACGCATAAATCTTTCGCCTTTTACTAAAGATTTCCGTGGGGAGGAACAATACAATGAGTCTATAGAATAATTTTTGAAACCCTGCCTAACCACAGGGTGCCAATTAAACCAAAGATATTAAACCCTCATACTAGCCACCTACCTACCGTGCTCTGTGACTCTCAGAGTTCCTGGTGAATCCAGCTCTGGCAATGAGCTGCAGAACTTGACCCTTTTTCACATTTTAGCTGATAAAGGAGAGGAGGGGAAACCATCCTGGACCTAATCATTTTATATATTAATATATTTTCTGTTTTTGTTTCTGGCCGGCCGGCGCCCTATAAGGGTGCCGGCCAGTTTACTGTGGTCGTGTTTAAGGTACCCTCTCGTAACCATAGTCTATCTATTGCATAGTTTGCTGAAAGCCTCACGCCTTATAAAAACCCAGGTTTCTCAACAAACCGCCCGTCACACAAGTGAAGGAGGGTGCTGCCAGCCATCTACACATGGTGTCCTGTAGTTGATGAACTAGCCACCAGGTGGTAGCACTATCCAATCTCGCCATTTTCTCCACCAGTTCCCTGAATGGTTGGCATTGGTGTGGGGGCAAATCATCATTTTGTTACATCAACCATGCCGGTGAATAACTCCATCTTTAATTCTCTAGCAGATCTAAAGTGAATGTTTGGGAATTACAATGGATTCGAGGGAGATGCTAGTGCAACACCTTTCCTGAGGTGCCAGCCATTCTATAAGAACCTAGGTGTGAGATACATAGGTTAACTCTGGTTTCTCTTCATTCCACGCATAAATCTTTCGCCTTTTACTAAAGATTTCCGTGGGGAGGAACAAAACAATGAGTCTATAGACTAATTTTTGAAACCCTGCCTAACCGCAGGGTGCCAATTAAACCAAAGATATTAAACCCTCATACTAGCCACCTACCTACCGTGCTCTGTGACTCTCAGAGTTCCTGGTGAATCCAGCTCTGGCAATGAGCTGCAGAACTTGTGTTTAGTCATCTATAGCCCTAAGTCCACGGCGGCAGGAATGCACAACATCCTGCGTTAAAATGGTATCGCACCTCTGTCGCCCCCATTTTGCGTCAGTTTCGCTGTGGAAGCAGGCAAAATAGCGGCGACACAGCAAAATAGCGGCGGTAGAGGTGCTACACGTTTTAACGAAGGTTCTTGTTGCTGTGGACTTGAGGCATATTGCAAACTTTCTCTTCTTTTTTTTGCAAATTCTTTCACAAAAAATGTGATATACAAGTTAAGAAACATAGGCACATTTTGTCTCAAATTAAAGCTTATACTAACAGTTATGCAGTAGGAGAGAAATAACTTGCATTTTCCTAATTTTGCATATCAATATATTCTTAACTACTAAAACGTGAAAACACATTATTTGACATAATAAGCGCACACCCCCTAATAAGCGCACACCCGACGTTTTTAAGAGATTTTTAGACTACAAAAATAACCAAAGATATCTCAATTTTTGACCCAAATTAAACTCCTATCTACTAAAAGGTGTCCATAATCATTTTTTAAGCGCACTGTGTGCTTTTTACGTCAAATACTGTATTATATGAGAAACCACTATTTTTTGAGAGCCCTTACACTTTATGACACTTACTTTCACATTAACGGCCGTGTGCTTTTATACTGGCACAAAGGGGGGGGGGGAGTGTACAAGTTTGTCAAGGGAAGGCAATATGCCAGCATGCTGGTTATTGTAGCACACACTAGTGTGGACCGTATGACTTGTGCACGTCTACTACTGCACTCACCAGGTGGAGTTGGTACCCCTCCCCCCACCTGTGTGGTGGTTGGCCGCTCACTGGCCACACTAGTAGAGGACCTCACAGGACACACACTGACTATTATCAACACATTTCATATTTAGTATGTATTTTGAATGTATTATTAGACCCAAGATCCCTTCTGTTTGGAGGCCTGTAGATAATTTACTGTGAAAATATGTAGTTCTTCAAGGATTATAATAATGAGTTATACTGTAAGTTTAATGACTGACTCATTTGTTCAAGATAGCAGTCGTGTGATGTCATACACATAAGCAGGCGATATGTGAACTCCATATCCAACGTTGTTCCTGCCATTCAGGGAGTATATTTCAAAACAAACCAGGAAAAAGGGAGGGGGGTGGGGATTTATATTAAACACATATGTACTAAAAATATAAAAGTACTAAAATAAATGTCATTATTCCACACAATCAATAAATTTGTGAATCATTTTATTTACATGAAGAAATACCTTGATATCAGGTAACATATACATTCTTTCAAAATTTGTTCTCCTTTGATAAATATAATTAAATCATAATCATATACATCTATATCATGTTCATGCTTCTGTAAAAAATACCATGATTATTAATGTATTAGGACAGACGGAATTCCTGTCTTCGGGTCAATGTGTTCGTGATGCAGCTAGCGTAAGTTGAAAGTTGATGAAGTAGTTGAGATTTCTCCAATTCTGATTTGATATGTGCTCTGAAATGACATGAGTTTAAAATTAAGATATTTACATTGTAGTTCAAGCTTTTATCTGAATTAAAGTGAAACATACCAACACGTGATAGGTGAAAACGGATCAAGGACTACTTGTCCCTACCTTACACAACCACTGAATGCCTTGTTGACAAGGATCTCTATGCTGATGTGTACCATGGTTACCCATCGGCTCTGGCCAATCAGAGTCCAGGGATTTAGTCTGTGACCTCACTTCCTAGGCCCACGACCCTCAATTATCCGTCATCCCAACAACATGTGATAGATAGACAGGTAAAGGATGTGAACTTACCTATCATCATCTTCACATTCGCTTATGAGATCTATAAGATGATGTAGAACAGAGATATGTTATTGTTGTATAATAGAAATGATTATGACATTGGACAAGCCTTTATTATATGCAACTGGCTCAGAATTCATAAATAGATTATTGTGTGTAACCATTATAATGCACAGGGTCATTGGCTAAATACTGAGATCCTTCATTTTTTCCACTTAATCATGAAATACATCTGTGCTTCAGTGATTTCTTTAATTGAAATTTTAAGTCTAAAAAACACCCACCTTTACATTTTTCTTTTTCTGTTTCTTGCTCTAGTTCCTTTTTGACCTGGTGAAAATATGAGACAATAATTAGGAGATTACGTAAGCCACTTGATAAAGTCAATGAATAAGATGCATGATAACACCTTTTTTAGATTTTACCTGATGAGACTCTCCTTGACATGAATTTGTATAGGTTTATTGGAACTATCACTATAGGGCACCTGGCCATCGATCGCAGCACCGCTTGTAAGTTGAAAACCTTCAGTACAACCCCTTGGCCAGTAGGTGGAGCAGCTAACCAGGGGTTATGACATCACAGAACAGGCCACCATTGCTTCTGTCTAAAGTGGTTCCCAGGACTCGGCCCTACAGTGAGTAGGCCTAGGCACTGAGGGCCAATGCTATTCACATGTCTTCAAGGTAACATGGACTGAAGCGATTACTATCCCGATTTAGGCCCCATCTAGAGACAACCTAAGGAGGCACCGGGGGTTAGACATGGCCGCGCCCATCAGCTAATACCTAGGAGCCCTATAAAGTAAGGGTATGGATAGAGAACTATGTACACCTACCTGACTTTGAGGTAAATCTGATGAGAGTCTGATGAGGTGTTTTATACGATGAAACTGCTCATCAAGAAGTGTTCCTATCGTACCCCGGAATTCCTCAACTTGAACATTTACTTTATCTCGTAGAATGTTATCTAGAAACATTTATAAGTAATGAACATACTTGCTCAAGCGGTGTACCGAAAACATCATACATGTTACTCAAGAGCAGAAATATTGAAAGGATGAGCAGTTCAGCTAGGAAGGTGTATCAGAATTTTAAATCGGCCATTTTTCAGTGGAGTATTTACTGGTGAGGGATGAGTAAGATGCAGGTTTTGGCTATCCAACATTTGCTGTCTTGGTTGACAATTATGTCATCATTACAAAACAGTTTAACACGACATAAAAGGGATACATTATCATCATTTCACTGGAATTTGCCCATCTTTTGTGTACATGTTCACTTCAAATCAACCATTTAAGAAGAAAGAGTTGTACTCACCCAGGCCCAGGAGGACCCTGGTTGTCATGTTGTCATCTTGCTTGTCATCTAATGGGTCAGGTTGGGCAGAGAACTGGTACGGCATCCGGTCGCTGCATTCACTGCCACCTTGTTCTATGTACACATACTCTGAAATACATGCATAGGTGGTAAGAAAATAATCTTTCCATGAGAAAGACTTGTTTAATTCTTTTTACAAAAGAAGGATAAAAACAGGTTATGAGTATAACTGGACATAGGGCTATATAGCTATAATCCACAAACTATTGTTCCATTGTATATTTAACACAGAGATGTATATATGCCACGTAATGAATGTGACTTGTTGAGTTGAGAATGGTGTGAGTTTGGGAGATGTTCCACTGCGTATACACTGACTTTTTATGGGGATTTTTGTGTGTATCAAAAGACACAGGGCAGTGGCGTAAGAAAAGGGGGGGGGGGGGCAGGGGGGCCCAATCACAGTGGAGGGGGGCCTGAATATGTTTGGGCCCCCCCAAAATTTTTTACCAAGACCCTATAATGTAATACAGAAAATTTTAAAAAAGTAACTTTTTCACATAGGGACATTGGGGCCTGGCACCCAATCAGGACTAAAGGGGGCTCAAATACTACTTTTCTATACAATTCCTATATGAGCGTGCATATGCACTGTCATGATTGGAGGCCAATATTTAAGGCTGGTTGGGTTGGGTCCCTCCCCCCCCCCCTCCCCCCAATGAAGATTTGCTTCCTACGCCTCTGTCAGGGATATGCCAGAATGATTTGATGTATAATGGTCAAGTAGGAATAATTAAAAGGCCAGTCATTCTTACACTGACCATGATCAGAGCATGCTGGCTACTGCATGCTTTCTCTATCATGCACTAAGGATGTAAGAGGGACAACTTACCACATCCAGTGTTGTCAGGGGCACTGTAATTGCTGTGTTGTGAACTGGTCATTCCAAAACTGTCTTGTGCAGATTGTCCACTCCCAAACTGTGAGGGAATAGATCATTTTACAGTGTTGTACATTGGAAAACGAGGGTGTTTGACCTCATAAAGTTACACTTTTACGACCTACATGTCACCTGGGCTGGACTATCAATCATGAGAGAGCCCCTTACATACAGGCTATATAAAGCCCTCATATAAAACCTTTCTTTCCTTATCCCACTGGTGATGACTCCTCCATTTGTAAGAAAGTACCGATATGTAGCACACTTTCAACCTTTTTCTACTTTTCTCCCAAAGTAAGGTTACAAGAAATATGAATACTCAGCTATTATTTGAACACAGCTTTTTAATTGCCTCAGGATAGATACAACCTTTCTGCACAATATGCAACCAATTCTATATAATGATTTGGAATTTAGGCCACGGTATCATTTAGAAATCATCACTTGGTAACAGTCACTTGCTGACAGTATAACTAGGTAACAGAGCAACAACCTATATTTTTACAAGCCAAGGAGACTAAAAACATATGGTTTAGAAATTTCATCCTGTGAGGACTCATCAGGCATCAGTTTGTGCTTTTCAGCAGTGACAAATAAAATGCTAGACTTCCCAAGTTCTAGGAACTTGTAGTTCAAGTGGGTTGCTGTCAACTAAAAGAAAAAAAATTATTTGAAAATTGTGCTTACCTCAGTCACTGATGAGCTGTCTGTGTTGGGACCAGGGAAGGCCAGTCCTACAGAGGGACTGTTTGGGACCCACAACCCAGAGGGTTGTCCAAGGTTGACCTCCATTAACTCAGCTCCATCCGGTAACGATGCATTGTCGTGAAACTTACCATCACATGCAGATTCAGCTGGCTGCATATCCAAGTCGCAATCTGACCTGAAGAACGAGAAATCTAAATTATGGGTGTGCACCACCAAATTCGACATGGCGACATGGGCCTTTTTGGGCAATCTGACCTGAAGATCAAGCAATGTAAATTGTAATCCCTTGAAAGAGAATGTTAGCGGTCCTTCTCCGCATAGAGCATCTAGTGTTGATTTTGAGAGATACCCCACCCAAGTTTAGCCTTTAGGGAGTGTTCATTTATTAGTTACAGATGGGGGGTGGTGGGTTTGAGGGGGGGTGGGTGTAAAAATGTCCGACCCCTCCTGAGGGAGGGGTGTGTGTGTAAAAAATTCAGCCCCTTTTAAGGAAAAAAAACAGCGCGTTACTATAGTCCAAAGCGGGGGGAGGGGGGAAAGTTTTCACTGCCTTCGGCATGGGGGGCGTGCGACATTCTACATGCTCTTTGGGGAGGGGGGGGGGGGGGGGGTTGTAAAACATTTTCGCGCCTCTCCATTCCCCTTGTAATTAATAAATGAACACTCCCTGGGTCGGAAGTTGATGCACAAATTACTTAGGTAACTAAGTAATCTGTGGTTGATGTCGCAATAACATCTTTTGCCCGCCCCACTGCCCCCCACCTCTAGGGCGGTCCAATTATTTCTAAAATTTTGCCTTATGACCCCCCCCCCCCCAAAAAAAAAAAAAAAAAAAAAAAAACTGGCAAAAGGCATGCACTAAAACTTACATATTGTAGCTGAAGTCTGTTGGCTGCATTACATTAGGCAAATCAGTCACGGCATTGAAAATATCAATTTCTGTAGCTGTTGGCATTACTGTGCCTTTTTTTCTATGTTTGATGTTTGCTTTGCAAACAGTACACCCTTGTCACTTGCGTTTTGGGTGAGTGATTTGTTGTATACTCTTGTGAGTCACTGTCACCATGAAACTATTGCTACTAGACTTTTATGCTGTCACTGAAGACTGAAGTTAGAGTGAAGTGGTTTTTTTGTAGGACGTTCCCTTTGCTTTGGTCCAGGCAGAAGCCTACACATGTATTCATCAGTCAGCCACTAATCTAAGTATAAAATGCATATATGATCGTGTATTGTAACCAAAGTACAAACACTTGCACGTTAACAGGAGTAAAATGACTTTGTTGTTGACGCTGGTCTACGTTTCGGATGTCTTCTGCTATTTTTCCAAAGTCTCTGCTCGGAGAGCGATATCCGTCAGTGTATCAGCAAATAAGTGCCGATTATAAATATATTTATACAACATAATAAAGTTATGAGGCTACCGTTTTGAAGTTAAAATTGTATATCAGCGATTCATCTACATGGGGATCTGAAAATGTTTGAATTTATCAATTTAACAGAACCCCGAATACTTTATCATTTTCCGAGACACCGGAACTCGTCCCGTTTTCGTCTGCTCGCCGTTTCATGTCGTTTGAACGTCTGCAACACGTTTGGTGAGTTTCAGACAGCGACATTTTATTAGAAATTGAACTACACCTCATAAATAAGTAAACCAAGTCTAAATCTACATATCTGGGAATTCCGATTGACAATATTCTAGAGTGGTTGCTGGTATTTTCGGCAGGTTAACACTAAATATCAAAGCACAGATCACTATATACACCTACTATAATTTTTGTTAATTATACATAGAGACATATTCAATACTGTAATTTCTCATTCAGTGGTAGTACAACATTAGCATTTTTTGGGGACTAGTTATGATAATATGTGGATGTATTTCTGCTTCTATTTTCGGCAGTTTGTTTCTATTTTCGGCACCCCATGCCTTTAAAAAATAAATTCTGATAAATATTTAGCTGAATTCATCATAAATATAACTTTGAGGTGTTAATCATGTTATATGTATATGCATAGGCCTAATGTTTCAACTCTCCCTCCCCACCTTTTTTTCATAATGGCCTAAAATATGGATAGGCCCATATCAAAATTAATAAGGGCATCTGTGCCAGCCTCTGCAATCTAGCAAGGAAACGAAAAATAGATGAAAAATATCATCAAAATATCATTAATACATCTGATGCCCTATACCTAAGCTTATAATTTAATTGCTGATCTCTATTTAGCCTCAAATGGCATAAATGTTATTTCTAATCAGTAAAAAGAAGGGGCAAACACTATTAGAGCCACATTAAAAGTGATTAAATGTATGGAATCAATTTCAAGGGTCAATAATTTGGCTTGGCTGCCGAAAATAGAAGCAATATGAAGAATATTGCTTGTATTTTCGGCACCCCCTTTGGTTGGAGGGTAGGGGTCAGAGTGATAAAAAATGCTATCCCCCTCAGCAGAAACGCAACATGAATTGCAAATAAAGAGGATTTTTTCTGATTTTCTATTTTTTTGGCCAACTAAATAAAATTAAAATTTACCCAAATTGTTAACATTTTCTTTAAGACAGCCATTTTGAAAACAATTGAGACTGACCTCAATTTCTTTGGAAGATTGGGTACATACTGCCATCATGGTGTCACTTTTTGGATTTTCCAAAATTGGAAGATAATGATATCAGCTAACATTTGGTAGATGGCATATGATAAAAATATAAATTCTCATTGGTCTATATGCACAAACTCATCAAAACTGCCGAAAATAGATACCTGCCGAAAATACCAGCAACCACTCTATAGTCATTGCCTATATTGGCTGCAAATTGCAATGACCCTGGCACTAGAGTAGACAGTAGACTGGCCCTAGACTAGTTAAACAACAACAGGGAAACCGGGAGCCTACCCAAGCCAAGGATGCTTTTCGTTTGCTCACTCTCCATCCTACTCTCTGCGTTCAAGTAAAGGACACTACAGTCCTAACATCTGCTGGGAGAATGTTTTTTCACGACATTACCGAGTCTATTTGCGATAGGCTAAGGCATTCCCGCCATGCAGTATAGTAGGTCAGACGAACGCTGTCTCCACGATTTTCCCGCGCCAGCATCTCCGGCAGCGGAGCTGCTGGTCCTAGAAAAAACAATAAAACTCTTGTGTTCATTTATCAATTACAAGGAGGGGGTGGTGAGATTTCGCGGGGATGGCGGAATATTTTTTACGCCCCCCCCCCCCCGAGAGCGCGTGTAACGTTTCGCGCCCTCCCTCGCCGAAGGCGCCGACAAATCCCCCCCCTTTGAACTATAGTATTAACGTGCTGGCTTTTTTGCTAAAAAGGGGCTTAAATTTTTACGCCCCCCCCCCCCCCTCAAGAGGGGTCAATTTTTACGCCCCCCCCCCCTCCTGTAAATAACACTCCCTAACTACAGGCAAAAAGAGGTGGGGTGCGGGCGAGCGAGCACCACCCCCGGCCGAGCCACCCTCTAAATCTGCCACTGTCCAAGACCCCCATTTATGACTCCTTCCAACCAACACCCATAAGCCTAAGGCTTTCGGACTTAGGGCCTCTGAATGTGCCAATTTTAAAGGCGAATTGCTAGATTTTCCGGTTGCCTACAGCCCCAAGACCCCCATTTATGACTCCTTCCAACCAACACCCACCACCCCCTGAAAATGCACTATTTGAAGTCTAGACTTTAACAGTTTGCTGATGATTGATATTCAATGATTTATTATCTCTTAGTGACACTAGCGACATGGGTTTTTCCTTAGTGACATGAGACATGAGCATTTCTGAAATTCGACATGTGACATGGCGACCCCCAGTCAAGGGCCCCACTAGATCTACATTGACACCACCGTTTTTTTCTCCCTTGTCTTGAGATGCATCAATTTCAAAATTTTCCGCTCTCACCCTTTGAGCTATAGTAACACACAATTTTTTTCGCTGAAAAGGGAACATCCCCCTCTCCCTATTTGGAGGGGTCGCTTTTATTGGCTCTCTCCAAAATCACCCATTCCCCACTCCCTAACAGCTATATTGTCAGTGCCTGGTTGCACTTTTTTTTCCAGATTTGAGAAACAAGAATGTTCGAGTCTGAACCAAAAGATCTGGGGAGCACTGTCGGCCAAATAAAAGGTAACTGATTGAATTTATTCATCCATATAAACTGAAGAAAGCATTACTACAAAGCCAAAACTGTAGTCTAACCCTGGCCTATGGTAGAGCTAGGCCGAGGCTTAGGCTAGAACTTTTTCTCATAAACTTTTAATGCATTAGATTTATATTAAATGTGCATATGTGTGTTATTTATAACTGTGCCTCTTTGGTAAGGAAGACCATCTGTAGACTGTAATAAAAATAATGGAATTATTAAATATTACAAAATTCCTGAGGGGCAAGCCCCCTAATACCAGCAAAAATGCTAATTATGCGATGGAAACTTGAGACTCTTGTCATGTGATGGAAATGTCACAGTCTGTGCCATACTTTAATCATGTTGAACCTTGTAGCCCTTGTCAGAGAAGTAGGAAAGGATGGGAATAAAGAGGAGGGCCTGGACGACCTGGCTAACCAGCTGCTGGAGGTCATTGATGACATCCCACCCCTGGACATCAAACATGACACCCACAACCATGCTCAACCTGAGGTACAGTACTACAGTGGACCTTTAACATTCCATGCCAGTTGTTTTTTTGAAAAGGATTTGATAATGCATTTCTATCGATTCTATCATATTCACAAGATAAATAATACGCACAATCTAATGAAAATGGGTACACGTTTTCATTTGCATCTTAGTTACTAAGGCCACACTTTTTTTTAAATTTGGGTTACGGATCCTTCAAAAATTTATCAACGCACGGAGGACGAAATAAAAGAAATTAAAAATAAAATAAAAGTTAGCCCCTGGGCATTTTATTTATTTTTTGTACAGAAATCCTGTATATCCCAATGTCGGAGGGAAATATAAAAAGGACCACCCACAATAGAATGGATGGTCTGACCATAGAAATACAATAATATCTAGGTAAGCAGATTTTTTTGAAAAGTTTTCAAAAATCGAGAAAATTCCAAAGTCCCATTTTACCTTAATGAAAAGTAGATAGTTGTTTTCCTGTTGATTTTAGCTTTCTTTTGGTATATCATATCATATATCTTTTATTTTTTTCCTGTTATTTTTTCTTCTCTGGATTTCACATCGGAGGGAATAAAAAAAAAAGTCTAAAATTCAAATTTTATTTTTATTCCGATTTTGGGCTTTCCTAGTGCGGCGGGCCCGTAACCCAAATTAAAAAAAAAGTGTGGCCTAAGCCATATTGATATACATAATCTAGGTAGCATTGCTACCTTGAAAACGAAACAGTTTTACCTTGAAAAAAATGATGTAATTAATCAGCATGATAAATCAACTTAATATAATTAACCTATTTCTATTCGCTGATCTCTTATTCAGATAGAGACAGCAGCAGTTACGTTGTGGAACTTTGCTGTTGCAAAAAAGACATCTGGGAATTTCTCAGCTTCTCTCAATGCAAAACGCAAGTGTTTTCCTTTAACACTTTACACCATACAATTACAACTACCAATAGTATTTAGATAGAAATAAGGCCCCAGGGCCGGAGACATAAGATATCAAGGGAAGGTCTCTCACTCTCAAATCCGTCCAATATGACCTAATGGTCTAATTGTTTGGATTGCTGTGGCCTCGCTTAAATTCCTTGTGTGGGAAATTTTCCCACATTTTCCCATGAAGTAGAATAAAAAAGACATTTAACTGTGAAAATCAATTACAATTTCAGTGCGACATGTTGCTTTTAAGATGGTTTATTTATGCAATGCGAGCACCAGTGAGGAGGCAACACTTCGCAAACAGATTATGGTAAGTTGTGTTTATTTCAAATATTTAGTCTACACAATCTTTGTTATCAGGAAAACGATATAATTAGATGCACCAGCCTCGATCATCACTCTTCAATTAATATTCTGGATATTTTAATGGCAAGTGGACCTCCGTATCTAAAATCAAATGTCAAGTTAAATTTCATACTCTAGGGCTTCATGTGCACGTCATATAAAAGACACCTTCCATTTGCTGTGTTCTATGTTGCCTGAGAATTCCCGCCACTTTCCCTGTACTACTTACAATTTAGTATGTCACGTTGCCCGATAATAGTCCAACTTTCCATATACTACTTACAACGTAGCATTTTGCCTGGGTATACCAATACTCTCCCTATACTCTAACAACTTAGTAGGTTGCCCGAGTATATCACCACTTTCTCTATGCTACTTACAAATTAACATGAGATTTCCCCACTTTTCCTATATCATCTACAATACGGAATTTTGCATACCGGTAGTTACACCAAAACTTGCCCTATGCTACTTTCAAAGTACATATTTCTTGATAATACGAAAACTTGAATTATGGTGGTTGAAAAAGAAGTAAGTTGCCTGGTTATGCCAAACAGAGACACTCTTTCACTGTTCACCATTATTGAAATCTGAATCTTGCACTGTCCGATTTGAACTATGGGTCACACACATTACATATTGTGAATTCGTGTATCGTTATTGTTCCAGATGGCATTGAAGACAGCGAGGGCATGGCTAGGTAGGTCTCTATAATCAACCAGATATCCCTAATAACAGTGTGATATCTCGAAACGCAATGTAATTTTACAATTTCTTCTGTTTTAAATTGGAGCTCTAGCATTAAAAGCAAAATAATTCCATTATAGATTGCAGTAACCCTTCAATGGCTGACAATCCACTCTCAATGGCTGAGGAGGTACGTTTGAATCAAATTCTTGGTCCCATTATGACAGCTACAGTGGCCTAATAGGGCTAAAATATAATTCGAAAACAAGAAATAAACTTTCAAAATTTCAAGATTATAGTTAAATTGTAAAATGAACAGACTTATGTATCCCAAGTAATCCTTATCTATACGTTAATCTTCATCTTGCTGTGGGTTCACTAAAAACGTATGTATTAAAGACTTAGAGGCCACAATATTTTCGAAAATAAAATACATTGACCAACTATTTTGTTGTCTGGCCTTGTACACATCCTTTGAATTATATATTTTTCTTCTGAATTCCCTAACCTTTCCTATTATACAAATATATAAAACAAAGCTTTCTTTTCTTATTGGCATACATTCATTGTATTTATCTAGTTCCTAGACCGACTGCAGAAGGCGCTGGACTCTACATTAGCAGCGGGTGGTGATGTGGATTCAGAAAACCTCGCCAAGAGAAGAGCCGCCATACAGCGGGATCTGTTCAAAGTAGTCTGTTACCAAGCAGAGGCAGTGAGTTATTTTACTGAGCTTTCCCAGAGGTTACTACATGTATCTGAGTTATGCTACATGTGTATAGTAATCAACTGTACTGTAATTGAAGGGGTAAATGCTGTATCAAACATGAATAATCATTTTCCTTATCCTCATAATTCCCCAATGTTATTATTATGTAACAATCAGTGATTTTTAAAGGCAATGACCAATGCATAACACCTGGGTGCTGTTTCTCCACATAATATGGACGTCTGCATAATGCAGACAAAATTTCCCTTATCATGTGGAAAAATAAAAAATAAAATCGTTTCTTGTACCACAAATGGTATGTATGCATACAAATGCGGATGTTCGCATTTGAATACGGAGGTCCACATAATACGGCATCTGACAAACAGAAACAGTTTAGGCCAAATCTGTATTATACGGACCCTTTTTCACCCTCCATATTATTTTGGGAAACAGCACCCAATTAAAGGGTGTTGTGTTATCTTGTATACACCTCTGATGACACTTCACAGATGGACCATTGTACATGCCACCTGGGTGGCGTTTCTCGACAAATTTGCGGATGTCCACAGATTTGCGGACGTCCATAAATTTACTTCCATAAATTTGCGGACGTCCATAAATTTACTTCAATAAATTTGCGGACGTCCACAAATATATACGGAGCTCCGTATTTGTATGATTAAGTACCATAAAACTATTTCCATATATATATTTGCGGACCTCCATAAATATTATGCAGAGTGTATTTACGGACCTCTGAAAATTTCGCATATTTGTGGAGAAACAGGTTCCAGGGTGCTGTATTTCCACAAATTTGCGGACCTTCACAAATGTATACAGATGTATTTGTATGCTTAAGTACCAAAAAACGATTTTATTCATCATTTTTATTTTCTCCATAAATATATGGAATGTATTTCGGAGGTCCATAATTTGTGGAGAAACAGCACCCTGCTATTAAGCTGCTATGGTAGTAGTTTGGTTGCTGTTGCTTTGCAATGTCTCACATTTCACCCGTGTGTTGTTCAGGCATGTGGCCAGAGTCAGAATGAGGTGGCATTCAAGGCCATTCAGCGCGCGAAAGATATGCTTCCAGCCTGTCCATCTGAGGTAAGTGTAGCTTGGTGTAGTTGTAAGTACCTACTCCACCTCCATAGTTTATAGGCATGAGAGTTTGAACTGTCCTCATCCTCCATATAGTACAGGAACTTTAGGTTTTTACGTGGAATTAAATACCATAAAGCTGAAAATTGCAGGAATGATTGGTTTTGGTATTGTTATCACTGTACTAAAAGTCCTGGAGTATCCTGTGTGGGCTTCCATTAAAAAATGGCCAAATCCAATATGGCCACCAGATAATCAGAATCTCATCTCCTATGACAACAATATTTATCCTAGAAAAATATAAAGCTTACCTACCCCCCCTAAAATGGGTCCAAGGAATCCACTGGTGTCATTGGTTTGTTGCTAGGACAAGTGGTTGCTTAGCAACGGCAGGTTTGCCTAGCAAGCCGGGCTTAAACCCATCTCCTATGACAACAATATTCATCTTAGAAGAATACAAACCTTACCTACTCCCCTAAAATAGGTGCAAGAAATCCACTGGTGTCGTTGGTTTGTTGCTAGGACAAGCAGTTTCTTAGTAACAGCTGGCTTGCCTAGCAACCTGGGCTTAAAAGCAATTATCTACAGCGAGACCTCCGTGATGCCATTCAGGAAGACCCTGGTCTCACAGAGCCCCACTAAATCAACTCTAAGGAACACATTGCTAATATTGCTTTAGTTTTGACCTCTAGTTGCTTAGCATTATTACTGGCAAATACATAATTGCCTAGCAACTCACATTTAACGTTTTTGTGGTTGAATTCCATGCAGATTGAGATATTTTAACATCATTTAGAATTAATATTGAACATTCTAACAGCACCAAGTGGAAAAGGGAAAACAATGGTGTCATTTATAATTGTGGGAGTTGCTTAGCAATAGGTAAACTGTTACTGATGTTGTTAGCGATGGCACTATTGACCCTTTCCATCCGGCTCTATGATGGTGTAAACTCCACAGAATACGGCAGATTGAGGCCCCAGACACAGCAGTATTAATATATGGGGAAATATTGAGGTTAATATGAGAATTGGTATGTATATAATTTCCTTTCATATGGTACCATAATAACAGGTAATGTCTGCTCAAAAAAATGCCCTCCTCATAGTGCATTATTTACTAGCCGTTCTTACCAGGTAGTGCATTAAATGCACTAGGTGGCTGGAAAGTGTTGAGCCTATATAAAGAATCAATATATAACATATCTATGGGTACAAACCTCCCTTCTGGATCAGCCTCAAGAAAGCTAGTGGTACCCTTTATAATTGGTCTCACTTAGCAACAAGAATAAAATTGATTGGTTTGCTTAGCAACATTACCATATAAAGTTAAGGGGAACAGTACAGAACTTTACCCAGGTGATACAGGTAATACATCAGATTACCCATGTTGAACATCAGAGACATGGATGATACATGTACTATCCTGCACCCCTTTCCAGCAGAGTCACACTATATGTTTAAGGATTCACACACTGTCCAGCTCTAATGCTGGCTTCTGCTCTCAGGAAACAGCCTGTGAATATGTGCTAAGACAAAGGCATTCAAAGGAGAGCTTCATCTTGTCCTGCCTCCTTAACCACATACCTAGCCATCCTCTTACAAATCCTAGACCTAACAATATAATACAAAATGCTGGACACTATCCAATTTACCACAAAGGCATTTATAAAATTGAACATCTACTCTTATATATTCATGAGGATACACCCAATAACTTCTGTGTTCCTGGTCAAATTGTCCTTTTCCTCATGGTGATTCCACCCATACATGTTAAGGGGCATGCAACAGAACCACTTGGTTAGACATAGACAGTCTCATCATATTTGTAGAGTTTACTTTGGAGACTTCTCATAGTGCACTTTCCGTTTGTCTCTGAATGATATATGTGACACGATCTGCAAAAAAGGCCCTTAGTGCAGGGTGCACTAAGGTGCCTTTTCCCAGTTCATGCCACATATGCAGAAAGGCTATATACCATTCCATATACATCACACTAAGTCATATTACTGTATTCCTCATCATCAGCTAAAATAACTCTTGTCTCACAAAACAATCTGTGTAGAGAGAGACAGAAGTGTCAGTGAGTGGAGCCTATCGGGCAGCTACCTCACACCCTGGTCTGTGCTTGATAAGACTATTGTGGCCTCCCTTATAACTGTCTGTACAAAATGAGAAGGAAATGGGGGTTGTAATTACTTCATGTATACAAGGAATAGCCCCCTATTGCCTATCTATTATTACACTGTAAATTGTAGTAGAATATACTGAACTTGTATAGGAATTGTATGGCTGGGTACATATTTGATCTCATGTGATGTCACCCTGTTCTTCTTTATATCTGGTTTAAGTACATGATGCACATTTTGATAGTGTGCAAGTCAGAATATTGCTAATCAATACTACCGATAGAAGGCCACATGAAATCATGCTGGTCTTTTCCTTTAACCCCAATAATGAATTTGAGGGAATATTTTAGCAACGGGTAATTAGCTACACTTTCATTTCTATCCTAGGATTATCTTATAATATAATAAAAGGCAGAATGAAAATTGACCTGGGGACTCATGGTGTTGCTAGGCAAATAAAGAAATATAATCAAGGTTGCTAAGCAAGCACACATGTTAGCAAGAATTGAATGGAAAAGAAAGAGATTAATGGCATGATTGGAATCCCCACTGTCCCTTTTGAGGGGATCGCTATATTGATATTGCATTAGGAACAAGTTAGACCTGTGTCGCTAGGCAACTATAAATTGGAAGTAATATTGCTAAGCAACTAGAGGACCTAGCAATACCAATGGATTCATTGGACTTAATTTAGTATAGGAGTGGGTGATGTCAGGATCTTCCTGGATGTTGTAGTGGGGTTTTGCTGTAGATGCTTGCTTCTAAGCCCAGTTTGCTATGCAAACCTGTGTTGCTAAGCAATTATATGGTTGGAAGTGATATTGTAAACCAGCTAGAAGTTCTAGCCATACCAATTGATTCATTTGGGTTCATTTAGTTGTGGGGTAAGTGATGTAAGGATCTTCCTAAATAGAGTCTTGGGGTTTTGCTGTAGATGCTTGCTTCTAAGCCCGGTTTGCTATGTAAACCTGCTATTGCTAAGCAACCACTTGTCCTAGCAATTAACCACTGGCACCAATGGATTCCTTGTACCAAATTTAGGGGGGGGTAGGTACGGTTTAAATTAGTCTAGGAGTGATATTGTCATTATTGGAGATGAGATTCTGATTATTTGGCGGCCATATTGGATTTGGCCCGTTTTTCAATGGAAGCCCACATAGGACACTCCAGGACTTTTAAGAGGTCAAACCTAATATAATGACGAGCCATTCCTGAAATTTTCAGCTTTATGGTATTTAATTCCAGGTTTGGGTTAGAATTCTTCTAAAGTTCCTGTACTAATAGGTTTAATCAGTATTCTCCTTAATCTTTAAGCAAACCTCTTGAGACATACAGAAGAAGCTTTCATTCATACAGATATTCACTATTTTGCATATATTCATATGAGATTCAAAGTTTGTCTAATCTTGCAGGGGTCCTATGTTACAATGCTGTGCTTCAACTTCGGGGTGGATGAGTTCCAGAGGGGGGAGTATGAGAACAGCATTGGGTGGCTGAGGCTGAGCTTTGACATTGGAAAGACCAATAACAATGCCACTTCTAAAAATCAGGTACAGAATTTAAAATTAATTGATTAAAGTATAATATATATTTCTACTTTAGTACAATTCAAAATACAATGATTAAGATACAATTTCTCCAGTTCCTTTCATAGTCAATATCATATTGTTGACCCAGGGTACCTGGGTCTCTGTGAGACGGTTTTCCAGCCAAAAATGCAGATTGGTCAGCTGAGTTTAAAAGGCTCTGCTGCCTTCCTTATCTCATATATCTGATTTAAATAAAGACATGGCGATAGATTGGAACAAAGTGTATCTCCACCTTATATTTATTTTGTAAAGAAAATAATATTTGTAGCAGAAAAACGCTCTTGAAAAAAACTCAAAAATACCCCTGAAATCAAGTCTGTGTGAACTAATGCTGAAGATAGGCCAGTGACCTTGAATCCTGACTTTAAAAGAGTCAAGTTCACACAGACTTCCTATACCTGCAATGGTGAAGAGCAGGTGAGACGTTTTTATGAGACACTTTATGGTCATTTAGAGCCTTCCATAAGGGTGCCCTCGGAACCCACGGGCATCAACTTTCGCGCATGTTTTTGCGTGTAGTGCATACAACTTACAGCACAGGCATGTTGAAAACGCTAAAGTTGATGCCCGTGTGTGGGTTAGGGTGGTGGTAGAGTCTTTTTTTTTGTTTTGGTCTGCCAAGTTCCTCTGGTTTTTGACATAGCCCACTGTATCAATAGATCAATATTTATGATACCTATGCTGTTGTGTAAACCATTTTTAAATATTTCCACTAGAAGCCCTGGGTCACTTGTGATGTATATCACACAATCCATCTTTATATAGATTAATTTTTCCATACACATTATTCCATCAGCCAGAAGGAACTTTAGATTCAGAAATATTGACAGAAAGTGCAAATGTTTCTAGGCACGGACATTGCGACTGCTCGCAAATGGCTACTTGGAGTGGGACAGTAAACAGCACTGGCAGAAAGCATTGAATGCCATCGGACTTGCCAATTCTGTAAGAACCTGTACATTTCAATAGATATATATGTCTTAATATGATATTAGAGATATTTATTAACATGATAGTAGAAGAAAACATATCTAAATTCCTGTAGCTGCAAACAAAGTAATGTATATGAAGAAAAAGCAAAGACAGTTGTAATTCATGTCATAAATCTGATTGAAATATTTCATACTGTTTATTATTGAATGACTTGACTACATTAATTAGTGTATTATAGCCTATGTTTATCCTTACTATTTCCTCTTAGGAGCATTCTCACCCTGCTGGACTGTACCTGAAGTTACGGATCCTTCTGGAGGGCGAAGCTCCAGATGATCGCTTAAGTGCAGGTTGGCTTTGAAAGTGGGCTATCCAAAATTCTCATATCATCCGAATACATAGTGAGAAAAATTATCAAAATATGGTGAACTAGTACAACCTTTCCAATTGTAAGTACTGCTTTATATAAGGCCACTCAAAAAAATAAACTGGTTTCTCATCACCGCGCGCATCATGAAAAACGTGATTTGGGGAAAACTTTTTTTTTTTCTTTTTAAGATTTTTAAAGAAAAATATATCAAAAATCGGACAAATAGTGGACTGTGGCATATTTGGTATCAAATTAAAGCTTAGACAGTCAGTAATGCAGTCAGCTAGGAATGACTTACAATATAACATAATTTGTGGATCACTAAACTCTTAACTACTAAAATGTGAAAACTGTTTGTGAAAAGTCTTAATTTCCCTATACATTTTGGCCCTGAGTAAAAAAAAAAAAAAGATAAAATAAAAAACACCCTCGTCATATTTTTCACTGCTGGGTGATGAGAAACAACTTTTTTTTTGAGTGGCCTAACAGAGACTTTCCATTCTTTGTAACTTTCATTACAAGCTGTTGATGAGATGCTGCGGCACTCAGAGCTGACTGTGGACCTTGGCATCACGACACTGAGGCTGGTCTCCAAGTACAAAAGGTACCTTACAGATCAATGGCTAATTAGTTAAGGACAATAGGACATACCGTATTCGACGTAATAAGCGCCCTCCCCCTAATAAGCGCCCCCCCCCCCCCTTTACAGATTTTCTCCAGATTTTTCCAATGTGATCCTCCGATTTTGGTACTGATTTTCACACCTATGTGTAATAAAGAGCAGTTCACACCTGTACAGGTGCTAGGGCCAAGCCAAGTGTGAAGTCATAGGGGTGTGTAGCTCTAAGCCTTGTAGAGGCCACTGAGGACTGTATAGGACAGCCATGGGGGCGCTTATTAGAATGAATATTTGAGGCTTATTTTTCCACTTAAAATATTTTTTTTAGCGCCCAGGGCGCTTATTACGTCGAATACGGTATTTCTCTTTGAATAGTAAAATAATGCCATCATATATTGAGTTGCAATTGTATAAGTTAAATGATTTAGAATATCTATGAATTAGCACTACTGTCACTGCCTTTGAATCTTTAATATGTAACCATACAGCAAGGATCATGAATCCTACCCCAAATATTTCACTTTAAGCATCCATTTCTAGAGCTAGAATAAGGGTTCAGAATTTATACATTGGACTGTCTTTCATCCACAGGAATGACATATGCTTTGATAGTTTGAGTCAGTTGTCGAAGCGCTTCGACACGTCGCTAGACTTGGGCTCCATCTGGAGCACCCACCTGGAGCTACTACTCAGTAACAACATGATGGAGGCAGCCAGCCACACGGCAGAGGCTTATATAACAGGTAACTTGGCCTCTATAGTTAGGGGTGTGAAATCCCCGCAGATATGCGGAATTCCGTATTTTCTACCTCCCAGAGGATCATTCCTGTGATTCATCTAAATCTGCTGAGAAAAAAAAAAGTCTTTTGTTAGGGCGGTAGGGGTATGGACTCTGATATTTTTGTGCTCTCTGAATAATCACAGATTCTTCAAGTTTCTGCATCTAAACCTAAAATTTGAATGTACCTGTGTATAAAAGATAGGTTTTAGGTGATCAAACAACCTTAATTGCAAAACCTATTGAATGAAAGGCATTAATTGTAATGCAGCCCGGAGATGCTTAATAGTCTTCAGATGATACTGTTTTCGGCATTTCACACCCCTGCTATTCGACTCCGTGATGAATTCATAACTTCTTTTTTTTTTCACACTATAAATGCTCATACATAACAAGTTATGCAATAAAGTCAATTTCAGATATAATATTAAATCAATAAAAATGGTGGACGTGGCATGTTTTCCGCCCTACGCCGGAACAGGCAAAAAGGGTGCCCGTATCATGGAAACTGTCTGTTACTCAGTAAACTGGTAGGGAAAGTCCCCTATAGCATTTCATCAAACAAGGATGGTATCTACAACTGATTCTTTTTTACTATCAGCTCACAAAACTAACAAGCCCATGGATGTAGGATCTCAGAAGCAGTTCCACCTCTTGTTTTGGGATGCAGCAGCTCAGGAATTTGAGGTAAACTACACTTTTCTTTATTATACTAAACATGTTCAATAAAAAAGTTCATACTTGTAATATAGAAATGTTTTTGACTAATTTTAGACTAATTCAAGCTTACATGATATTCATTAAGGGTGGTGATCCAGCCACTAGAGTTCAATTTATAGGTTGCTACAATGACATGAGGACATTTCTATGACTCAACAATACTCTTTAAAAATTCAGCGTCACATTGTTGTATCTACAACATTCTCCAAACACATCTTTATTGACCCAGGGCACGTGAATGCACCAGGGTCTTATATAATGTTTTCAGCAAGTGAAAGACCATGTAACAATTGATGTCAATCACACCATCAATCTTTTTGTAATTGTAGAAGAAGGACTTCTCGTTGGCCCTGAAGTGGTACAACTACTCGTTGAGCATGTTCAGCTCTGTGGAGGAGATGGACTCTAACCTGGCCAAGCTGCACAGGAACAGGGCCTCCTGCTTCATATCTCTTGGACAATTAGCAGAGGTAGGCCTTTTATATAGAGCAATGAAGCAAGAAAGGGTGAATTTTCAGAAAAGTTGTTGATCAAGATTTTGAGCATTTCTGATATGTGTTTGACAAATGTATGAATACTTTATCACCTCGAAATCCCGCATTCTATTACTATTTGAAAGATACTTCTCTTGTGAAACTCCTGATAAAATATACATGCCAATAGGGCTATTACAGACAATGTTATGAGGATTCTGCTAACAACCAATGTAAACTTTATTATGAAAAAGTCACTCTTTCCTGATGCATGGATCTATGAAGGTGAAGTGCTGATGGCCTTGATCAGTCCAATATTGAGATCATCTTGTCACAGACATGGTATTGATATTCTAGTGACCTGTGCTTGCTACCTCTGACAAGGTTTGAGGTACCTGAATAAGTGTCTCTTAAGGTGGGACTCCACTACCCGATTTTTTGGGTCATTCTCATGAACCGATCATATAGGTCTTTAGAGTCTGACAAAGTCAAAACAAACACATATTTCCTATCTGTTATGGTACATAAATCGGCCAATTAGAGCCCTTTGAATGGGGGAGCATCAGATAAATGAAAATCAAACCTGTTTGATATGGGATAGGATCTCCAGATCGGCCTGAGATGCAAAATCGGGGCTTAAATCGGGACCTAAATCGTGTTGTATAGCCTTGGCAATTCTATTTTCCACCTGTTTATAAACATTTACAAACATAAATCGATGGCAGAGTCTATAGTACCTCCTGCTTAAGGTATGTAATTGTTATGGTATATAACTGAGTCAGATTTGTGAGAATAGCCCCGATTTGTGAATAAAATCGGTTAATAGAGCCTCACCTTTAAGGTCATCAAGCCAAATTTATTTACCTTATTAACAAAAGGCTGGTTCGGCGATTGACCTGGCAGAGAAATGTGACACGACTTCTCCACACACCTACTACCTCATGTACAAGATAGCGCTACTACAGGATGAAGACAAAAAGGGTAAATCTTATAAAGAAGCCTCCTCAGACTCTCATTTTAGAATAAAATTGAAATAGAATAAATCATTCCAATCTGAGGAAAGCAACCCAACTAGAAAAGCGACATATTGTATTGATACTTATGGCTGTGTCTCACGACCTTGGGACAATGTTTTTGTCTCTGACTGGGTGCCGTCTCTGACCGGGTGCCGTCTCTGACCAGGTGTCAGAAAAAAGGTGTTTTAAAAAGAATTGTACTCATATATATAAGGATTTAGAAAAACGTTATGGCGGTTGTTACATAATCATAATTATAGTTATAATTAGCCTCCTGCTGTTGGTATTTTGACCATATCAAGCCAAGCCGGTCAGAGACGGCACCCGGTCAGAGACGGCACCCAGTCAGAGACGGCACCCGGTCAGAGACAAAAACATTGTCCCAAGGTCGTGAGACACAGCCTTATATTGTTAAACTTTGCGTATAGGCCGTGGTTAGTACGCAAGTCAGATCGCCAGTGCAGCTTATGGGATCAGGATAAAGTCAAGTTGTGGCTTATATGTGAGTTTTTAGATGTATACATCAGTACTAAAAGTTGCCATAATCAGACCCCCTCAGAGGCTTATAGGATATTCCTAAAGTCTAGTTGCAGCTAAAACGTGAGTTAGGCTTATAAACGAGGTTTTGCAGTACCTTTGTTATCAGAATAAGTTAAATTTCATTTCATTACCAATTCCAATAACTCTGTTGCAGCTTTGGATGCACTTAATAAGATGTGTATCTGTGAGGAGCCATCGTCCAGTGACATATCGCCAGACGGGCTGACGGGGGACCACGGTCCCACCCTGCACGGACTCATCTCTCTCGCTGCACACCTAGCTATGGAGGTAGGGTTACGTTCAAACTGATTGTATTTACAAAACTTAATTATTTAAAAGTTCATGATAAATTAGATATCACAGAAATAGGTGTGTATGAAATCTTTGACGGTTTGAACTGTCCAATAGTTGCATGGCTACAACTAGTTCACTCTTTAAACAAGTATGTTACAGTTTACCATTGCAAGACTAAGGCCACTTGAAATTGATTATCAGCTTTGCGGACACTTTTTGAAAAAAATCGGTGAGGGAGGGAGGCTTTTTATTTTATAGCGTTTTTTCAGACCGCGAGGGAGGTTACTTTTTTTTTTCTTGAATTACAGTCACTTCCTTGGCTTAATATTTAGTATAGATATTGAATTAAACATGTATTTATAGATAATTAGGCCATGGGAATACGATGGGATCATTTGAAAGTGTGTATTTTGTATTTTTGATGGTGTAAATTGCTCTTTAATTGTGGTGGATCTTTTTTTTCTATTTGATAGGGCGCCCTTTTTTTTATTTTTTTTATTGAATAGCCCAAAAAAACGTTGATGCGGCCCTTTTAAACAGGGGCGGGCGCTGTCCGCAAAGCTGATAATCAATTTTAAGTGGCCTAATATTCACCTACAGAATACCTCTATTCATAGTAATGCGCGGGCTTTTTGGCTCAAAACAGGTTAAATTTATTTGACACCCCACCCCCACCCCCAAGAGGGGTCTAAATTTCTTTCACTTCCCCCCGGTCAAGGGGTCCAAATTTGTTTGACCCCCCCCCCCCCGTTGATAAAAAATGATCACTCCCTAAGTAACCAGAACCTGTGTATTGTGTAACAGCGCAGTAACCGTGAGGTGGCGCTGACTGCCCTGGAGGGTCTGGTGGGCCGCCCGTCCTGCCCCCAACAGATGCTCACCGCCTTACGATGCCTCGTCAGACTCAGACTCAGCCTCCTGGACCAACCCAGTGCAGACAAGTATGGAGATCTAACTTGTTCACTTTTATTGTTGATGCTATTGTTGATTCCCTAGCCCATCTATAAGGGTCTTTATCTCCTCTTCTTTCTCCACTCTATTGCGTGGACACAGACATGTATTCATCTATAAAAGAGGATCAATGTACATAGCTTTCTTGCCATGAATATGACCTGCTCACTATTCTCTCATCTTGAATATTGCTTGCAACTACTGATGCTTGAAAAGTTGTTGCTCTTTGACTTTCTCATCTTCTCTTGAAAATGCCCCACTTGAAAATCCAAAGATTCGGCAAAGCAACTACACATCTTAAGTTAATGCATTTTTTTATACTCTTTCCTGCTTTCAGGTCAGAAATCCGTACTATCCTGAAGAATATTGAAGTTGGTATGTCTGTGGTTTAAAATTGTTATATTTTCTTTGTCATAGATGGCCATAGTATTGGAAATAGATGATGTAGTTTTTGTTCAGTTACTGCATGCTTTATCAATTGGTACAATTTCCTCGATAGAAATATATAGACATCAATGATTAACATGTCTCTTGCCTGCAGAACTGGGAAAGGTGATGGCAGTTAAATAAGTCTAAGATAGAAGTATTGGTAGCACATACTGTGTAATTTTTGTGTTTGACCCATTTTTTTCTTTCAACTAACACTCTTCACTTCCAGCATATGAAAAACTGATGGGATTGGCTGAGTCGGGAAACACGGGAGGTGTAGATGTCAACGATGAAGCCACTTGGTTCATGAAAATATGTGAGTTTTTATCTTCTACCTTACTTAACTACAATCCATATAAAATAATTGCTGGAATTTTTAGCAAAGGATAACTTCTTGGTAAAACTGAACAGCATTTGCCTGATATAGGATTGGCAGAGTAGAAGTGATCAACCTCAGAATGCTTAATGTCTAGTAATTAAACTGTCATATCGGGCCATCGTCAAGTAGCATTGGACTAATATCTGAGATTTGATGTGCACGAAAGTAAGTAACACTACAATCAGCGGTTAGGTGTGTAGTTTGGGTTTATTGTACATTTAGGTCTACGATGGTATGCACCTAGTACCCTACCCAGCTCTCTCTGACTGGCTAGTAGCGCATACCCCTTATATACAATAGGGTGGTGCAGCGCCACTGGTGGTGGGTGAAAGTACTAGGTAGCAGGTGTTCCTGTGCTTTGTCCTCGGCTTGTATGCAGGAACAAAGCAATCGGTATTCTTGGTCAATTAATAGCGGTTTGAGCCTTCATAATATCACAAAACTGCTGTAACTGCACAGACTGCAATTGAACAAAGTACAGGAAATGAGTTTAATGATTTTAATTGTGTTAACAATAGAGTGGTTGCTGTTCAGTGTTTAGTATTAACAGAAACCATGGTACAGATAGTCATGTTTTGTACCTCAATAACCTACAGCATGGAACCTGGCGTTACGCTGTGGGGATGAGCTGACAGAGATGCACCATCTCTACATTCTGTGCTATAAGGTAAGATCCCTTTATAACTTAGAAGATTAGACATTGAAATCCGTACTAGCATGCCTATTACATAATACCACTATCGGTATGGATTGATACACTTGAATTCAATGTACATACATCCAGAAAATGTATCAGGTAATTTACAAGCAAACCTGCTTGATTTGTAGATAAAAGTAAATCCCCATTTCTGGGATACGTCATGCAAACTTTTGTCTGTTTTTGTGCATTTCGCCTGTGTTTCAACAGCGGAGTCCTAGTTTTAGTCATAAAACCACATGGCTCAGTCTCACGACTTTGTAATAATTGTATCGTCTTTGACCGGGTGACGTCTTTGACCGGGTGACGTCTTTGACCGGGAAACGTTATTATAGCATAAATTAGACCTATATAGTAAGAAATGGGTGGAAAAAGTCAAAGGATATTTTCACACTTTATGAAAGGAAATTTATTTAAAGTTTGTTATATTTATATGTAGGTTCTTTTACATGCATTATAGCATAATATGTTATATTTCTTCCTCTGCCCGGTCAAATACATCACTTTCAATATTATGTGGAATTTGAAGAGGTACACTGTCCAAAGTATTATGCAATTACCATCCACATGTTTTCTCTAATAGTAGAGATATGGAAAAAAATTTAAAAAATTAAAAATAGCCTTTTCTAGCCTCCCGGTCAAAGATGTCACCCGGTCAAAGACATCACCCGGTCAAAGACGTCACACAGTCAAAGACGTCACCCGGTCAAAGACGTCACCCGGTCAAAGACGTCACCCGGTCAAAGACGATCCAATTGGTACAAAGTCGTGAGACTGAGCCACATCGTACATCTGTCGTCTTGAAATCTCACTGGTACATCTGTAAATTCTGCATTATGTACACTAGTTGAATGCGCTGTGTGAAGAGGACACGGCAGGTCTGGCCAGACAGAAGACATGTCTGCTGATGGCGGCAGCTGCCCTACTGCACCTCAACAAGACCAGGACGGAGCAGGGGGAACAGGTAGGTCAGGTTCTGATAGAAGCCATGTCACCATTAGTACATCAAAGTGATAGCTGCTTAGGCCACAAAAAAAGTTGTGTTCAGTTAGGCCAAATTAAAAAAAAAATTAATTTCAGGTCACTGACCCCCGGGGGGGCCACTCCCTCAGATTTGGATACCATGTGTGAACACGATTCTAAGGGAAAGTGTCCATTTTTGGGACCTAGGCACGGGCCCGCGAGGGCCCTTCATAAGGGGTGCTTTTCAAGCAAATTTCGGGAGAAACGGGTACATTTTCAGAGCTTTGAAGGGTATTTTTAGTTTATTTTCATATATTATATTTTGGTCACATTGAGAAGGGGATTTTTTTTAAAGTGTCACCCAAAATTAGGGTATATTTTTCAGGGCATCTGTGATTTAGGTCTGTTTACTTGTCAATTTTCCCTTGAGAAGGTTATGATTTTTGAAAATGTCGCCCCTTGATAAGGGTACCAGATTAGAAGTGATGTTCACAGGGTGAAACAATCTGGAACTAATTTGCTGGGTAGTGACTATAGAAAATATAGGAAGTGGCCCCCCCGGGCACTGACCGTGCCTAGCAAAATAAAGCCGATCCTACGTTTTTTTGTGCAATTTTGAAGAAAACTTTATATTTTAATACCCTTTTGGACATTTTAAGGGTTTACACAGAGGATGGTTGGTACTTTCATGTAAAAAAATACCTTACCGACCCGAGGCTTTCTTCTTATGTTACATGAACCATACCTTTTTATTTATTTTTGGCCTAATCCTGACCAACACTAATTTCTTCTTTACTTTTTTTGGAGGGCATTTTTGGGATTTTGCTACTTAAAAAAAAGTGTCGACTGAAAAATAATTTTTGCTAAAAAGAAAAATTCTGTCTCTTTTTTTTTTTTTAAAAAAGGTTTAAAAAAAGAAATCGACCTACCTTCCCTGATTTTTTGGGGCCTGAATGTTACCTGAACACAACTTTTTTAATGGCTTTAATATTGTGTTTCTGCACCTTTAACTTCTAGGATAACAATTTTTCAAAGGGACTCAAATTTATTAGTAATTCTTATGTACAAATCAACAGAATTGTATACTATCCATATATGCATCAAATGATGTAGTGAGAAAATCTGCTTGCAGAGAGAACTTCTTGAGAAGGTTGTCACTTACTGCAACGACTGTAATGAGATCCTCACCAAGATTGAGCAGGTGCAGATCGCAGAAACAGGTAAACTGTTTTATGGTCATATTGATAATCTTAGTTTTACATTACATTACTATCGATATAGATGACGTAGGCATTTATATGTGTATATACTGGAGTACTAGCGCACGCCCTTCCAGTGTTACCCGGTGGACGCGTCAGGTTAGTTCTGATTCTCTCCACTTGGAGGGGTATGTGTGGTCCCGGCGCCGCCGCTGCGGGTGTTAGCCACAGTCCATTTGAAAACTTAGTATATATTACCATTATAAGGAGATCTAGTTATCTGAATGGGCTAAAAATCAGGAATGAAACTCTTCATTTTTTATCCTGATTTAAAGTGTTTTTTTCATGTCGTGAAGACCTGTATTTAACTAACTATAGAGGACCCTCATGCAGGGGCCTCAATTTGAACATTTCAACCCAGCTAGCAAAACTCATGTAAATTACATCATTTTTACATCATTTTCTGATTGGTGGTGACATCATTGGATGATGTCAATTGTCGTTCCCAAGATGTCACATATGCAAGAAGTTTTTACGTGTCGCTTTGCATGGGTATTTTACATAAGTATATTTACATTTAAAAAAATACATATCAACGATATGTTTGAACTTAATAATAATGATGTATACAATTGACCAGCTGTAGGCCTAAAACATGTGTGAAACATATAAATTTAGACATGTCAAAAAGATGTGATATGGAGATATGTACATGACATATTGCAGGGATGACATTTATACCAGTTTTGAGTATACCCCCCTCAGAGTAGTGATTATAAATCAGATAGGATATTTAGGATAACTCTGAGAGATTGTAGACATCATATAGTTATGTCCATTTTATGTCAATGTATGACATGTACACAGGAACTCTGCATAGGAAGCAAACACCTGCTGTGAAAGACACTTTGCAGGCATTTTCCATTCCTTACAGACACAGTTAGGAGGCCCAGATGTGATATCAGCCCAAAGCCAGAATTTCTTCTTATACAATTTGAAAGGACACAGAAAAGGTGTCCCATTATGAGCCTTGGCTGTCCAACTATAATTCACCAAGTTACTGTAACACAAGTAACATATTAAATGTTACTGAAGAAATTTAGTCCAATTTTGTCTTATTGCAGTATATAGAATTAATTTCATCCAACTTTTAATCAAGAATGGGGGAATGCTGATCAAAATGTGATCACATTGCAAAATGAGACACCTAGTGTTGGAGCTCAGAACTATGATAGGATATAGTAATGTTGACTTATAGATGTCATATTCTGACAAGATTGTGATGTCTTAATTATGTTATATTGGAATAAATCCATACTCCTATTATTTTGACGTCACAATCTTGTCAGACTATGACCTATTATAGTTCTGGACTCCAACACTAGGGGTCTCATTTTGCAAGGCTGTCACATTTTGATCAGCATTCATTCATTCTTTATTGAAAAGTTGGATCAAATTAATTGTATAAACTACAATGAGGGACAAGGTTGGACTCAATCTCCTCTGTGATATATAAGGTGTCACTTGTGTTACAGTGACTTGTTGAACTATTGTTGGATAACTAAGGCACATGGGTGGACACCTTTTCTGTGTCCTTTGCAATTGTATAAGAAGAAATTCTGGCTTTGGGCTGATATCACATCTAGGCCTTATGGCTAGGATAAATGTGTCTGTAAGGAAAGGAAAATGCCTGCAAAGTGCCTTCACAGAGCAGGTGTTTGTTTCCTATGCAGAGTGCCCATGGACATGTCATACATTGACATAAAATGGACATAACTATATGATGTCTACAATCTCTCTCAGAGGTATCCTAATTATCCTATCTGATTCATAATCACTTCTGGGGAGGGGTTATACTCAAAACTGGTATAAATGTCATCCCTAGAACATGCTTGTAGATATCTCCATATCACATCTTTTTGACATGTCTACATTTACATGTTTTAGACATCTTTTACAGCTGGTCATATATATGCCATTATTGTTAAGTCCAAAGGTATCACTGATAAACATGTCCCTTTTATATAAAATGTTTATATAAAATACACATAAATATTGTTACATCAAGAATCCATGCAAAAGGACACGTAAAAACTTCTTGCGTATGTGACATCTTGGGAACGAAAAATGATATCATGAAATTACTAGTTATTTTTATGTAAGGTGCTAGCTGGGAAGTTAGTTTGAGATTTTTCACTTTCATCCCTGTAAAATGTCCCCCAGTGTGGATAGGAGGCCCTTAGGCCACACCAAAAAAAAAAGTTGGTCAATGGATTTCACTTTTCAAAAAATGGTGCGAGCGAGCGAAATTTTTTTTTTTTTTTTTAGAGAATTTTTTTTTGTCAATGGATTTTGTTGGTGGAAAAGTGGAGCGAGCGACAATTTTTTTTTTTTTTTACCCAGCCTCTGACAAAAGTCCCCTAACATAAAATTTATTGGTTGATCTGGGGGAATTACTGGAAGAAAAATTTGAAAAAAAAAAAAAAATTCTCAATTGTGAAAAAAATGAGGCGAGCGAAATCCATTGACAATTTTTTTCAAAAAAAAAAAAATTTCCATTTCCGAAAATAAGGTGCGCGAAATCCATTGACCAACTTTTTTTTTTGGTCTGGCCTTATTTAGAAAAGCTTCACTTAGCCTAAGGCATATGTAATACATGTATACTTAAATATTGCCCATCTCAGGTACAGCAAGTACTGACACTACCACGCCCATCCTGCTGATACTCTATGAGTTTGAGGCACAGACCAGACTGGGCGGACCAGGACTTGAAACCATTCTAGAGCGTGCCATTTCCCTACCTAAGGCAGATGCCAAAACTTTTGAAACAATTGCAGGTAAGAGCTGAAAATGTTCTTCTATATTTTAGGGAAATAGTCCTTATAGTTTTATCAAAACTCAACACAATATTTGCCAGTTCAGGTCACTTGCATATAAAGCTGACTTTGAGAATTCATTTTTATCCATCCATAGAAATGCCTTTTAAGTCCTTAATTCAAACTTCTACTTTGATTTGTGTATACCGTAAATTCTCGCGTATAAGCCTAACTCGCGTATAAGCCGCACCCCTAACTTTGACAAATTATATAGGGCGCAGAGGGGGTCTGAATATTGCGATTTTGGTACTGTTGTATACTAACAAAAACTCACGTATAAGCCGCACCCTATATAGGCATGTTTGGTATCAAAAGAAAGCTGAGTCTGACTCGCGTACAAGCACCAGTTACCATGCCTAAATTTTAGTCTAAGACCCGTTGGTATTGCAGCCTTGGCCATGGAGCCACCCTCCCACCACCGTAACCTCAGTGTGCGTGCACTAAAGGTGGCCATCAAGAAACACCTGCAAAACCCAAGCATTGACTATGAGAAGTGCAGGTGGGTAATCTGTCAAATAACATGTTAACTTTGAACATGCAATGTTATTAAACCAAATAATGTGCATGCACTAAAAGAGGCCATCAAGAAGGGCCTTGAAAAGTGCAAGTGGGGGACCTGTCTAAAAACCCTTTTCAGTCATAACATTTCAACTACCGTAAAACCTCGCTTATAGGTCGATTTTTATTTGGAATTTATTTTTGCTATAGGTCGAATTTTCACCTCTAAAGTCCAATTCGACCTATAGGTGAGGTTTTGGAAAAAAGTAAAATTATTTAGGGACCCAAAATAGGTTAATTTTAATGCTGTAAAATACACACTTTTAGGGCATTGTTTTTCCATGTTAGGCTGATTTCATCACACCACATGTTGGGGGTCATCTTTAGGACAAAATGTCATGACTATTACTCACTTTGGCTATAGGAAAAGGGTGGTCATGGGGGGTCTGGGTTTGGGTGTGACCCCCTCAGAAAATCTCAAACTCCAATTCGACCTATAAGTGAGGTTTTCCAAAAAGTGAAAGCTTTTTCCTATAAGTCGATTTTTTCCCTCAAAATTCCAAATCGACCTATAAGTGAGGTCGACTTATAAGCGAGGTTTTACGGTATAATCATACATACCGTAAAACCTCGGTTATAAGCCAAATTGTATTGGGCGTTTTTATTTGCTATAAGCCGAATTTTAAGCCCAAAACTCCCATTCGAGGTTTTAATTATGTATAGGAACATAGTGAAAACAAATTTCAAGCACTTTTGTTATAAGCCGAATTTTTACTCCCAAACTCACATTTGGCTTTTAACCAAGGTCGGCTTATAACCAAGGTTTTACGGTAATTGTAGAATATTTATAATTCTAACCTTTCACAGGCAAAAGGTATAGATTACCACAGTAAAATTATATGTTTGTTGCAAACAATAATACATTTTTTTGTAGCTGTTATTAATAATTAAGATATTCTAAAGGTTAAATAAATGTCATTGTCACTGTAGTTCTTGCATCGTTAGGGGCCTATAGAACACAAATATTTTTTATTTCAGCAAAGCTTTCCACAGCCTGGTTGACATGGCACTAGAGAAGGGGAGTGCTTTGGACGCTAAAGACGAGGCGTGGGGCTACTACATGGATGTTGTGCATGTCATAGAAAATGCCACCACGGTAGGCTCACTTTCCACCAACCATCACATGTTACACAATTAACATAGTTCTTCAGATTACTTTTTGAGATTTGAGAGCTGTAGTTTCTTATTCAGAATGATGCATGAACGCAGCCCTGGTGAGTTACTTGCCAGGCCTGCATTAAAGCATCATGCCGACCCTATGGGTTTCAGATACCCCCGGGGGTCAGCATGATGCATTAATGCAGCCCCGGCGAGTTACTCGCCGGAGCTGCATTGGTGCATCATGACGACCAATGACATCTTTTAGCGACACCTGTCCTTAAAGGGTTAAGATAACACTTTTAATATGTCTGATATTTGACACCATTGTGCAGGACCAGTACCCTGAGATGGAGTCTTTGTGGCTGATGACAAAGGCATGGAACTGCGGCATTCACCACTTCAGGTACCAGACAAATTACATGTGTTTGCAGTCATTTTTGTTAAGGTTTATTTGGAATTGAGAGTATAGAGGTTTATTCAAGGGGAAAATGCTATACCAAAGTGCAGGGATGTCTTCGAGTCTTTGAAGTTTTTCCCTAATTTCAAGTTTCTTTTTTGTATCGCCAAAATAGTGGTCAAGCATAGTTCCTAATAGGTACTGTATAGTTTTGTAGTGTACTGTAGAGTGCCTACTGTAGTTGTAGTTTATTTCAATGTGGATGTATTTCCATGGAATTTGAGGAAATCTAAAATCACACATTTTTAGTATGCTCCCGGTGCATACAATATACAATAACTACCTGCGAAACCGTTGATTTTGACTTTTCCACTAATATGTATACCAATGAATATAAAAGCGTTCACAGTGTACCAAAATTTCTGAATTCCAAGAGTGTATAATGCAAACTGATTAACGCTCATTTCTTTTTCTGGTCAGTGGTGGAAAGTATGAGGAGTCCAGGAGGTGGTGCGAGATGGCCCTACGGCTTCTCAAGCACTTACCGTCACTACAGAAAAACTACGACAAACATGTAGGTCCATTATCTACCATTGTGCCTATTCCTTACATCTACTCTAGAACCCTCTGATAACAGGGTTCCCACAAACATTTCAGATTGGAATTCCATGACATTTGCATGACAAAAACTCTCAAATTTCCATGACATTTAATGCATGAGAAAATGTCTAAAATCAAGAAAGCAAATGGGAGATTTCTACGAGGTTTTGTGATATTAATTCGATTATTTTCATTTTCTATGACATTCCATGACACACCACAAATTTTTGTAAAATTCCATGACTTTCCAGGCAGCTTTCAAATTCCATGACATTTTATGACTTAGCATAACATGTGGGAATCCTGTGATAAGCTTACCCCCTAGTTGAGAGAAATTTAAACCAGAATTTGGGCTCATTTAAACATGGGTTTAACTATAATTTACTTGGTTAAAAACCTCCAGTATAAAAATGTAGATGAAAGAAAATACGGCTTGTTCAGATATTAGAATTGATTATGGGCATAAGTAAATAAGGTTCATCTCTTCTCTCTTTCCAGATGAACACAGTGTACGCTGATATTCTTGCCAAAGTGGACTCATCAAAGCCTCCAGGCCTAAGTATGTGAAGGACAAGGACAGCACCTCTGCTACATCAGGGTCCTGTTTCTCCACAAATTTTCGGAGGTTCGCAAATTACATTTGCTTCCATAAATTTGCGGAGGTCCGCTAATATATATATGGAGCTCCGTATTTGTATACTTAAGTACTAGAAAAAAGATTCTCATATATATTTGCGGACCTCCGTAAATATATGGAGTGTATTTACGGACCTCTGCAAATTTGCAGACCTCCGCATATTTGTGGAGAAACAGAATCCAGGAAAAATCTATCCTCCCAAAAACGAGTCGTTGCCAAGAATGGCCAGAAAATTAACATTGCTATTGGTATCAGAAATTGATGTATGTCAGTTTCAATTCAAATGTATATCATGTAGATTAAAGTTTTCTATAAATGAATACATTAAACAACTGGAAATGATAAAGATATAACACATTGTTGGATGATAACATTTATTACGTAGGATAACAATTCATCACAATAATTTCACATTAACATACCGTAACCAGAAAGGTTAAATGTGACCGATGACCTCATGACATATAATCTAAATAGATTTCATATTTTCATAAAGAGTAAAGAAGAAGCACTACGTGGATTAAGTACAAAACACATTTAGAAAGAATAATTGACAAAGGTATTTGTGGTTTACTATATAATATTAAAACTTGTCTAAACTAAGCAAGTCTCTTTGTTGATAACTCACACTTATAATCTCTCTGAACAATGGGTACCTTAGTATACTTTCAATATTTTATGTGAATAACAACTTTATAAACGATATGTGTTGTTGAAGGATAATCCATGGACGGATAAGTATGGTCCCTTTTACTACTAGTTTTTAGTAAAACTTTTAGTGCGTGGTTCAAGTGACTGATATGGACGGACTAATTAGAATGGAAAAATATCAATCCTCACTTTGAAAAAAGTACATCAGAATCCCTGAAGATTATCAATTTATATAAAGATATGCTTCAGGGATCCAATTGTGTGAGGTGAACATTAGATTGTATTGTCCGATGGCAGCAATTCTCTAAGAGAATCTAGTCTTGTGCTTGGCTATTCAAAGAACAAAAGATTATCACATAATTAAGTAAAAGATATACAAATATAAAAACTATGGAATGGAAAGTTGTAGGAATTAAGATTGATTTATATTCTGACTGATCATTAAGAAATATCACCATGTATAGTTGTGATCACAGCTGGCATTATATTGTTCGTAGTTTTACGAGCATTGCACATGTTTTAACAAGCTATGAGGAATGTATCAGACCTATATTAACATATCACAATATTAGAATTCCCAACTATATTAATCATGATTGTTCATCAAGTATTTCATTCTCCTGGCAAGTTCTGATGGTTGTAAGTTTATTACTGTGCTGAAAAACAGTTGGGTATTTCAAATAACACTACCTAGAGCACTCAACAACATAGTCTGGTTTACTATAGCTACTAAATTCCTGCTAAATTGGGACTATTTGTCTTAAAACCTTAACATCCCCAAACTTGTCTGTAACAACATATCACAAGATTTTCTATTTCATACTGAAACCCGCAACACTGTCCACATTCACAACATACAGTGTCTTCAAATGAACTTGTCTCAGGAAATATCCACTCTTAAAGAGGTTTCATATTTAATATGCCTTTGTAAAATATTGATATTTCGTGTATCCACACATTTAGTTTTACAAGTGGGATTATATATCTAATATTTTTCACAAAGCCCTGCTCATGGGAATAAATATAATACCGTAAATTCCTACGTATAACCCTGGGGTATGAGAGATTACGATTTTAGTACTGTCCTATACTTTCAAAAATTCTTGTATTACCCACTCCTAAACTTCGAGAATATACTGAACCCGCAGGTTATACGCGAGAATTTACGGTATTATGGATATCATGTGACTGAGATAAAGGAAATGATAAGCTACAGCTGGAGAGGGTGTTAACATTCTGCCAATGTCTTTTAACGCAGTGACGACAGCTCAACAAATACTCCATACAACATCAAGCACAATGCCGGTGAATACCATTTACAGAGATTGCCAGGCCTTACCGCAAAGTGTTACAACAATCTTACCGTTGTCGTAAAGAGCCTCACTTTTATCATATTCAGCTTCACCGTTGAAAATAACTTCTATGATTGCTGTCTGTCCGACCTCTTGGCATCTCTGTAGTTAAATATATTAGATGTAGATATAACGCCTTCAATTACCCCGCGGTTACTGCATGCTATCCATCAGGTCGAGAAGGTCGTCGCTGTTTGCGTTTCCGTCGTCTCTCACTCTCAGCTCTCCCATAATGCGGTCCAACTCTGCACTGCCCTTTTTCTGCAGAAAACAAATTCATAGAAAATTATTAAATTGCTAAATATTAAGAATTTTATTGAAAAAATACGTTAAAATTAAATTTAAAATTAAAAAAAAGGGTCCACTCAAGCTCTTTATAATATTTTCTTTTTATTGGAATAGATGCCCCATTTTCTTATTACATGCCCCTCACATCCTCTACCATATATATTCTTTGTATTGCTTCCCTAAAACTTCTACCAAAACCAGATTTAGTGCTTTGCTTATACAAATGGGCAGTGGGTAGAAGTAGTGTAGTGTAGGGTAATGTTGGTAGGTCATGTATTTACAACTGTGCCTTCATGAATAAAAAGGGGCAGATTGTGTGTGCCTTATACCTCAGTGAACTTTTTTTGAACTGGGAAAGAAGTATTTTTGTACATGAGTGTTGATAGGGTGAACAAAGGGTGTTGTAATATGATATAGAGTGCAAAATCCCTTCTTATTGATTTATACATAATATAGGAAAGGGGTATATGGACATTTTTGCAACTAATATTGGTCTCGAAATATGTTTAAATGTTTAATAAATCAAATATTTTTACTTGTGATGATTAAACAGTCACTCTAATTTCCTAGGATTTAACTTACTTTAACTTCGCAATAAAACGTTATCTGTATTGCTATGTGCTAGAAATATATTTTCAATGGTAGAACACCTTCCATACTAAAAATTGTGAATCGATTTTTTTTTTTAATATATACTTTTATACATATGTATATTATATACATGTTGATATCATATCTTCATTTGAATCAAAGATGGTGAAGATTTACACTTTCTGGAGTAAAAGTTTGGATGTAACTCGGTAAGAGGAGGAAGCAGCTATCACACAAGAGATGTTTTAAGTACCTTTCCCTTCACGTAAGCCCTGATTTCAGAAATCAGTTCCTCCTTGCTCTGCCGTGTTAATATAGGAGTATGTTTTATATTGAACTACAGAAATTCAGACATGCAACTTTTCCATACTTTTGCAGGAATTCCTACTTTTTGACTGCAATTTCTGTATCAGATTATGTTAATTTCATGCAGAAATTTGACCGAAATCGTAAGATTTCCTACTTTTTGTCGAAGACTGAATTGCATCTCTGAGAATTCATTTGGAAAGAATGATTGATACCGTAAAAACAGGGTCATAACCCGACTCCCTACTTTGAGAAAGGTTATAAACCGTTTTTGGGGGCATTTTAACTTATGGAAAACCCCAGTGATAAGCCGACCCCTCTCTTTAGACTCGTGTGGGCCGCCCAGCTTTTTATCCTGCCCATTTAAAAAAATACTTTAGATATTTTCAAAAAAGTTGATAGGTAATATTATATCACATACCGGGTACTTAATTAAAAATTCACATTTGCCGATTTGGGCCTAAGATACCCCAAATAAGGTCGGCTTATGGCTAAGGTTTTTCGGTAGGTCGCCAAATGGGTTTTATAGTTGAATTTAACTGCATCGCTTTTAGAGGATGTGTTTGAAGACAGTTTATAAGACATCCCCTGTAACTGTAACAAGCATGAATGTAACTAACCTATTGTTGATAGTTATAAAAACTACTGGGTTAAAACAAAGCTAGCTGTGTTAATCAGCAGTGTGTTAAACAGTGTCAGTGAGTCTTTAACAACTACATTATGTTAAACATGGACGATCTAACATAGACTTACTTTAGAGGCGTCTATGTTGATGACTCTAGAACTTGGCTCGCCTGCTGGTCGACTTGCTGCGGCTTGTCTGTGGTAGAAAAAAACACAAGAAATATATTTAATTATTCATGACATAAATGTTGGCACTGGTCACCAAGGGCTAAGTGGGATACTTTGTTTGTATGCCTCAACAACATTTATTAGTATTGCGGAAGATTGTAGAAAGACATCAAAAGGAATTTTTTTCTGCAAATTCTCTCGGCCTACTACAGGTATAGACCAATGCTGGTGTATCCCTACCGTACTGATGAGTTTTTTTTAATTTTTAAAATTTGATCCTCATCAGTACAGATGGTCTTCCCGAGAATTAAAAATATATGGATAACCGAATGAAATATTTAAATCGATACACATATTATTCATTTAATTTTTTGTTTTTCCCTGACGCTGAACTCAGGCTATTAATCAAACATTTATTTAAGTTCAACTTACTCCTCTTCTTCATCATTGTTGAAGAGATTTAGTCGGAATTCAGGTTTACCGGTTTTCTTTTCTGATGAACTACCGATAAGTTTAGACAAGAGGTCAAGTTGGGCCTTGGCTAGAGGATTCGGCGCCGAAGATTCCTGCAAAGGTTTTACAGAAAGGAAACATGTATAAGTAACAGCAATATAATCCATCTATCCTTTCACAAATTTCATGACGGAGTGGCGGGGTTTTGTCAGATTGTGACATACAATAGAGGTATGAAGAAAAGCGGGACAAAGGGGTGGGTGGGTGTTGAAAATATTTGTGGGATGTACCCTAAATTCTCGCATATAAGTTGCGGCTTATACATGAGACATTACAGGCAGATTGCCAGTGCAGCTTATACGTTATAGTATCGGCCCAGAGTCAGGGTATGGCTTATAAATGAGTTTTTGCGTCCATGGCACAGTACTAAAGTTGCCATAATCAGTTCACCAGTTCACTATTGCAAAAGGACTTACGGCCTCTGCAGACGGCATTGACCGTGGTTGGTCGGCGACGGTGGCTTCAAGTGGATGCGAAAGGCTGTACCTAGAAATGGCAACAAATTATATTTATAATATGTTAATTTCTGGCATGTTTGATCTTTTAAATCAAATTTTCTAGGCTTTCGTTAGTTGTCTACTGTTAATTCACTAACGCTCATGGATTTGATTTATCTTCATTATAGAATTCAATTCTATCGTGGCATAATATAAATTCAACATCTACAGAATGAGCTAATTCATTGAGGTGGGTATCTTCTTTAATACCACAGCATATACAGCCATGCTTTACCCAATAAGGTTTTGCACCCGGGCCTTAGTCTAAATCTTTAGCAGTGCACAAGCTCTTAACGTTTAAATTTGCTCTTCTGATTAGGTGCTCACAAGCTAATAGCATACCATCTAATCTGATCACTTTCCAACCTGACTATGAAGTCACAAAGCAAACTGTACTATGAGCCACGTTTAACTAAAATCCCTGGATATTGATTTCAAATTTTAAAAGGAAAAGAAAAAAATGATATTGATAAAGCAGCTGGATGGAATTCAACATTTTTGAGTTGCCCACCATAGGAAAAATCTATACGCTTAGTATAGTTGCCTGTGCCTAAACACTATTTTCTTTGGTGTATTGGTTGAATCTGGGTGCTATTCATTTCCCCCCTTTTTAACATGGATTCATTAGAAATTCCACATTCATGGTCAAGGTACTAAGTATAAAGCAACCTCACCTGTAGTTTAACAACAGTCAGGGAGACCATCACTTATGGATTTCAGAGGGTTACAACAACCATATTTCAGGTTACATATAATATCTATATGTACAGCACTGTTACACAGTTGGGTGCTACCAATACAGAGAACCAGTCAGTACTGCCACTACATGGGTACTAAGGTTGGGTTGACCCCTTTGTTCATGCAAATACCTATTATCATTAATATATTGTATTATAAATTGTCACCCACTGTGCAAAGCATCTTTGTCCAAACCCATATTTTTTCAATACGATATTTTAAGGTACTAATGCTTACCCCAATATATAACATTATTAACATTATGTTTATAAAAGTACACATCAGTACTGGATATGACAATGAATATTGCAAAACAAAGCGCCCATCCCGAACCTGCATTTCACCGTACGCTGTAATATTGATAACATAAACCTTTCCATGCAGAGCAAAGTACCATGTCTTGTCAATTCAAATGCCAACAAAAAGGGGATTTTCAGATATAATTTCTTAATTTTTCCTCCAGAAGTCCTACAAATTATAGGACCAGTACATTTCGAGAAAATTTCACATAAACTTAGCTTTCTGTGATTGCCTAAGGCCAAATTGGGATGGGGGTGGGTGGAGGGGGGGTTCCCTTGGATTTGCATCCATCTCAAAAATGACCATGGGAGATTCCAAAAATACAGAAAAACGTTAAGATGCCATGCCTAGGGGTGCCACTCAATCATCGCATATTCTGTGGGAGATTAACATAACTTAATACAGAAATTCCAGCGAAAAAAAATGTGAATTCCTACAAAAGTAGGAAAAGTAGCATGATTTTTGTATTAACAAGACAAGACTGCAGCCACGTTTAGCTTTCTGTCACCCAAGTCGCACTGATACCTTCTCATACCACGACTTGTACCAAGCAATAAGCAGACCGCTTTCATATATAGTCTTTATTCAATGACATGTTTCTTTACCTCAACCTTCTATAACTAAATCTTACCTGTGTAACTCCCTAGACTTGTATCTGCACGTGGGAAGAAGGCTGGTTATTTTCTTGCTCATGTCGGTTCTAATTAAATTCTCTTTGAGTGGTTACTGAACTATTATTATTGTTAAACCTCGGTTATAAGCCGAATTTTATTTCGCGTTTTTTTTTTCTATGAGCCGAATTTTAATATAAGATTAATCGAATACTTACCATGTAATATAAGTATGAAGATTAATCGTTGTTCTTCGAGGGACAGATAAACATATCTGCTGAGTACACAGGAGAGGTGACGTCACATCCGGTGGTCAGATTAGCGCCCACCTGCAGTGATTCTTTTGCTGAAAATAAAACATCTGGAAATAGTACACAGTAGTGCTCTTTTTACTTTGTCTAAATAGCACCCATATGAGTAGGTGAGAGATTATACCACTAGTAGTAATCTTCTTCATCCTGGGGATGGATGGGTGGGCCTGTGTACTCAGCAGATATGTTTATCTGTCCCTCGAAGAACAACGATTAATCTTCATACTTATATTACATGGTAAGTATTCGATTAATCTTATATTCTTCTTTAGGACAGAAAACATTCTGCTGACACAGGAGACTTCAAAGTTCAGCTAGATTCACTGCTTATTTCCCATAATGTTACTCTCCCATAAAGGACTGTAACTTCTCATATAGGATAACAGAAAATAGATACTTTATTTCACCTAAAGGTGATGTTCTATTGCCTTGTGATATGGTTTTGACTAGGTTGCATGACATTTTGCTATATAGCAAAGAAGGCATAACTGCCATACAGTTCACCACAGCTGTGGCAGTGTAATTGTCCATCATAGAAAAAGTTTTATCACATACAGATAACTGCTGCCTCTAGAAAGGCTTATGACAATGATCAGCCAATAGAGTTCATACAAACTATCGTTACGGCAAAAGGGCCAAAATTCTCCCCTTTTGAGGTTTTTCCCCCAAAAAGGATCTGAAAATTTTGTTCCCAGCTGCTCGACTGATTCCTCCAGGAGAATCCTGGCTAGCGTCTTGGGAGGCTTGGGGTTCTCGATAGGCTTGTTGTAGTGCTTAGCCATGGTCTTGGCACCTTTCCAAGACCCATGCCTAAGCAAAACAGCAGTCGATACACCGAGTCTCCCTCCCGCAGAGGTGTTGGCACCCCTGGTGGAGTGATCTCGGTATACCCTGGTGTCCACCCCAGCTGCGGAAAGCACCGCAAGGACCCATCGCTTTGATGAGTCCTGCCCAATCTCGCCAAATGGCTTGCGGAAGGACAAGAAGAGCGAGTGTTTCCTTCGCCCTTCCTTGTCCAACCTGACTGGCTCCGTGACCCGCACGTAACGTTTCAGGGCACAGACGACGCACAAAGTCTCCTCCTCGTGGAACGGTTCCAGGACCAGTTCTTTGAGGGGTTCCCCAGTACGCGCTGTTTTCATCAGACCCTTCAGAACGAAACGCGCAGACCCCGAACCCAGCCAAGTCTGATTGCGGAGATCAAGCGCAGGGATGACCTGACCTCTTTGGCCCGACACCAGCAGAATCAGCATCGTTAGCTTGAACCCCAAGAACTGGGTGGACAAGCCTTCATTGGCACCCCAACGCTGGAATATGCTGAACACCAGCCTAATATCCCAGAACTTGTTATATCTGGAAGAAGGAGGATTCCTTCGATAGGCGGTGCAGACGGCCCTGCACACCCAATAGTGGGTGCCCATGGTCTTCCCGTTGTCAAGGTTTTTCACTAAAACCGACAACGCACATCCGGCAGCGTTAGCAGTGCCAAAAGCCCTGCCCTTTTCCGAAAGCAAGCGGAGGAAACGACAAACCTCAAAATACGTGGTTGACAGCTGCAACGTGTACGACCTGATTGACAGCTGCAACGTGTACGACGTGGTTGACAGCTGCAACGTCTATGACGTGATTGACAGCTGCAACGTGTACGACATGTTTGACAGCTGCAAGGTCTATGACGTGTTTGACAGCTGCAACATCTACGACGTTATTGACAGATGCAATGTCTAGGACGTGGTTGACGGCTGCAACGTCTAGGACGTGATTGACAGCTGCAACGTCTAAGACGTGATTGACAGCTGTCATGTCTACAACATGGTTGACAGCTGCAACGTGTACGACATGATTGACAGCTGAAATGTTTACAATATAAAAGTCATCTGCAACGTCTACGACCTGATTGACATCTCATGTTTGCCGGCGGATTGACAGCTGCAACGTCTAGGACGTTATTGACAGATGCAATGTCTATGACATGGTTGACATCTGCAACGTCAACGACATGGTTGACATCTGCAACATCTACTACGTGATTGACAGCTGCAACGTGTACAACATGATTGGCAACTGCAACGTGTACGATGTGATTGACACCTGCAACGTGTATGACGTGATTGTCAGCTGCAACGTGTACGACATGTTTGACAGCTGCAAGGTCTACGTGTTTGACAGCTGCAACGTCTACGACGTGATTGACAGCTGTAAAAACTACACCATAAAATGCCATCTGCAACATGTACAACATGATTGACAGCTTCAATGTCTGCCACGTAATTTACAGCTGTAGCGTTTACATCATGAGAGAGAGCTGCAACGTCTACAATGTGATTCACAGCTGCAACATCTACAACGTGATAGACATCTGCAACATGTGCGACTTACAGCTGCAACTTCTACATCATGATTGGCAGCTGCAATAGCTACTATCTAAGTGACAGTTGTATCATCTACAACATAATTGACAGCTGCAACTTGCTTGACAGCTGCAAATGTCTGTATCGTGAGTGACAGCGGTAAAGTCTACAACATGATTGGCAGCTGCAACGTCTATGACGTGATTGACAGCTGCAATGTCTACAATGTAATTGACACCTGCAACATCTGCGACTTGCTTGACAGGTGCAAACGTCTACGTCATGAATGACAGCGGCAACGTCTACAACATGATTGACAGCTGCAACTGAATGAGACCCCAAAATAAAGAGGTACAAAAACCCTAACCAGGTAAAGTGCACTCAAGTATCCACCACTTTTAAGTGATCCAAATATGTGGGTCTTTTCGGAAACTAGTCCAAACCAAATACAAAAGCGGACAGCGGCTACGTCTGTGACATGGATGAGGACTTGAACAATTAGAGACTTAAGCATATATTGTCAACTGTAACATCTGCGACGTGATGGGCAGCTGCAACGTCTACGTTATTTCCAGCTGCAACGTCTTATGACGTGATTTCCAGCTGCAACGTCTACGACGTGATTGCCAGCTGCAACGTCTACAACGTAGTGGACAGCTGCAACGTCTACAACCTGATTGCCAGCTGCAACATCTACAACCTGATTGACAGCTGCAACGTCTAAGACGTGATTGACAGCTGCAACATCTACGACCTGATTGTCAGCTGCAACGTCTAAGACGTGATTGACAGCTGCAACGTCTACGACCTGATTGTCAGCTGCAACGTCTATGACTTTGTTGACAGCTGCGATTTTTATGACGTGATTGACAGCTGCTATGTCTACGACGGTTTGACATGCAGCTGCAACGTCTACAACATGGTGGACAGCTGCAATGTCTACGACGTCATGTACAGCTGCAACGTCTATGACGTTATTTCCAGCTGCAGCGTCTACGACCTGATTGCCAGCTGCAACGTCTACTACCTGATGGACAGCTGCAACGTCTATGACGTGATTGACAGCTGCTACATCTATGACGGTTTGACATGCAGCTGCACCGTCTACGACGTGGTGGACAGCTGCAATGTCTACGACGTCATGGACAGCTGCAACTTCTACGACCTGATTGCCAGCTGCTACGTCTACGACCTGATTGCCAGCTGCAACGTCTACGACCTGATGGCCAGCTGCAACGTCTACGGCCTGATTGTCAGCTGCAACGTCTAAGACGTGATTGACAGCTGCACCTTCTACGACGTGATTGTCAGCTGCAACGTCTACGACGTGAATGACAGCTGCAACGTCTACGACGATTTGACATGCAATCGTCTATGACGTGATTGACAGCTACTTATGTCTACGACATGATTGACAGCTGCAACGTCTACGACGTGATTGACAGCTGCAAAGTCTACAACATAATTGACAGCTGCAACGTCTACGACGTAATTGACAGCTGCAAAGTCTACAACGTGAATGACAGCTGCAACGTCTACAACGTGATTGACAGCAGCAACATCTACAATGTGATTGACAGCTGCAACGTCTACGACGTGATGGACAGCTGCAGCATCTACGACGTGATTGTCAGCTGCAACGTCTACGATGTGAAAGACAGCTGCAACATCTACAACGTGATTGACAGCTGCAACATCTACCACGTGATTGACAGCTGTAACGTTTACAACGTGACTGACATCTGCAACGTCTACGACGTGATTGACAGCTGCAACGTCTACGACGTGAATGACAGCTGCAACGTCTATGACCTTATTGACAGCTGCAACGTCTACAACGTGATTGGCAGCTGCAACGTCTACAACGTGATTGACAGCTGCAACGTCTACAACGTGATTGACAGCTGCAACGTCTACAACGTGCGCACCAGCGGCTACAACTCTCTTGAGCGCCAGCGGCTATGCCTTTGATGTGAGCGCCAGCGGCTACGCCTCAGACGTGAGCGCCAGCAGCTACGTCTGCGAAGTCCTAGAAGAACATAGTCTTAAAGTGCGCCAGCTGATATCGAGGCCAGCATCTATGCCTCCAACATGAGCGCCAGCAGCTATGTCTGCGACATCCCTAACATAGACTGGATGTGCGCCAGCTAGTATCAAGCGTCAGCGGCTAGGTCTAGGGCATGATTGGCATCAACAAGAACGCCATCAATGTGAGCATCATTAACGTGAGACCATTAATGTGAGCAACATCGCCTACGTCTGGGACGCGAGCGCCAGCGGCCACGTCTGGGACGCGAGCGCCAGCGGCCACGTCTAGGACGCGAGCGTCTCCTACATGAGGATCAGCTGCAACGTCTACGCCGTGATTGACAGCTGCAGCGTCTACGCCGTGATTGACAGCAGCAACGTCTATGCCGTGATTGACAGCAGCAACGTCTATGCCGTGAGTGACAGCGACAACATCTATGACGTGATTGACAGCAGCCACGTCTATGACGTGATTGACAGAAGCAACGTCTAGGACAAGATTGACAGCTGCATCATCTATGCCTTGATTGACAGAGGCAACGTCTATGACGTGACTGACAGCGACGTCTGTGACGTGAAACCCAAGGAATTTTTGGGCATAAGGTGTGGGTCTTTTTGGAAACTAGTCCAAAGCCAAGGTACATCCACATGAGTTAAGTCATCTTGATGTTCAAGTCAAAGAGACATGTGTGCTAATAGTGTTTTAAGGTGGGGATTAAAACACAAGGCCAAAGAAATTTTCGGCATAAGGTATAGGTATTTTTGTGTTACAAGTCACAAAACCCTAAGCACATAAGAGAGACCCTATAAAAAAGGTGGACCAGTATAATCTCTTTGTGTTTTCATTTCACAACAACACAAACTTCTTTAATGCCTAACTCAAGGATTTTTTCGGCATAAGGTATGGGTAAACTTGTGTATTCAACACAAGCACTCAGTGTGGATCTGTGTCAACACAACTAAGTTATTTAATGCCTCAAAGAAATTTTGGGCATAAGGTATATGTCTTGTTAAGAACTGGTCCAAAGGTGTACAAAAGTACAACAAGACACACCTGACACTGACTTGACAGTTCACCTCACTCAAACCTCTGAGTGGAGAACAACCTCAACTGTCATTCTTCTATAACTGAGTTATAAGAGAATAAGTTAGGTGTCAACTACAAAGTAGCAAGCAAAGCTTTAAGTGTCTTGACTTCAACCAATATCTAGAGTCTGTCAAGCTGTATGACAGGTAGTAGTAGATATTATTCTGTCTTTGACCTATGCATAAGACAGTGGTAAGTCCTTCCTGGTTCTTTATTTTAAAAGTGTATTCACTAATAAAACAGAGATCAACAGTGTATAACAGGATAAATTTCTATCTCTGTAGATATGAGTTTATCCCATCACAATTTTATTCCTTATGAAGGCTCGTTTCGCTATTGAAACATTCCTCAACAAATGAGGCAGCAGTACTGCACTATGAGCCAACATAACAAATAAAAAGCCAACATAAATCAGTGACTCAGTCTGAAATCCAAGATGGATGACTGGTCTTGCTGAATCATGCCAGCCCCTAGCAGCAACTAAGCTCTACACTATCTAAACTCCAATTTTTCACTATAATTGGATGACAAAATCCATATTATTGTGAAAACTGAACTATAATTGCACATTTGAGAAATTCCGCATTCATCTGGATGACCATTCATCCTGATTTCCGAAAATCCCCAATTGTCACCCACCGGCGGATTTTCAGTCACATTTTTCTCCAAATTGCGGCAACCTAAAGAAAATACATCAACTAATATCCTCAAATGTGCAAATATGTTACAAATATAGTCTAGTTTTAAGGTCTTTACCTGTCAAAATCCTCCTTTTGTGGTGTAGTTGTTGCTGCTTGGTGGGCACACATCCTTCCTCCTCGGATTCGCGCTAATATCTGGCCACCGGATGTGACGTCACCTCTCCTGTGTCAGCAGAATGTTTTCTGTCCTAAAGAAGAACTCTAAAACTTCCATTCGGCTTGTAGGGGAGGTTTTATCATATAGAAATAGAGTGAAACAAATCTGGGGTACTTTGATTATAAGCCAGATTTTTCCTCTCAAATTCACATTCGGCTTATAACCAAGGTAGGCTTATAACCAAGGTTTCATGGTAAGTTTAGTTCCGTAATACTACTGCATAATATATATCTACCGATACATATCTTATACCTTTATTTCCAATGAATTGCACTTCTTTGCTCAACTGCATTTTGTCACCAACTACACATGTAATTCAATTCAGCATTATAACTAGCGACACACAAAAGACAACATTGCCCTATATGTCATTTGTTAACATAACGTATTATATCACACTCAGCCCAAGCTTGTAAATATCATTAAACCTGCTCGGAGTTAACAACCATTTAAGGAGTTAACGTTTACCGTCATAATGCATGAATGTAGCCCTGGCAGGTAGCTCGCCAGTGCTGCATTCAAGCATCATGCCGACCATACGGGGTATACACCCCCCCATGGGATCCATGCATGCAGCATGGGCAAGTAGCCTTGACAGGGCTGCATTTATGCACCATGACGACAAAGGGCATAGCACATTAGTAGTTTGATTTAAGCACTGTCTATGCGGCCCTTAAAGGGTTGTCCAGTCAAGTCAAATACTGGCTTTAACAAGATGTATCGAGGATACCAATAGAAGTACTAGAACAACAGCTTACATGTTGGTTCCTAATTTAATGACGCGGTCCCCGACGACTCCTTTGGATCCTTCACGGTCCGACTTTCCAAACTTGTTACCCGCCCCGAAGCTGTTTACTTGACGATGTTCTCCATTCGCCTGGAAAAGCCTACAGAGGGGAGATATAAAAGGAAAAGGTAATAACATTTTATCCCGATTTAGAAACTGAATTTTAACCAATTTTAACTTAAAAGAATCTTTCTATTATTTTTAAACAGGCAACATTTCTTTCTCGATGCCAAAAATGTATGCCATAACATTCCAATATTGTAAGTAGGCTTGACTACAGTAAATGGGCAGTCCTGGGCATATTGTATCAATGCATCAATTAATGCAGCCCTGGCAAGTAACTCACCAGCGCTGCATTCATGCATCATGCCGACCCTACTGGGTTTAGACACTCCTGAAGGGTCGTTATGATGCACCGATGCAGCCAGGGCGAGTTACTCGCCGGCGCTGCATTGATGCATCATGACGACGTGCATCATGTCATTTATTAGCAACATGCCATCCTTAAAGGGTTAAACACAACAGTATGGTAGAGCAGATTACCATAAAACCTCACGTAGAAGTTACTGCTAGTTCTCAGATGTCAGATTGCCAGTGCGGCTTATAAAATCGGCACAGTCGGGGTGCGGCTTATACACAAGTTTCAGATGTATACTACAGTACTAATTTCATACTCAGGACGTCTGTGCACCTTATATGATTTCTTAAAGTCAAAGACCACCCGCCTAATGAGGAACAATTAATTTGTTCGAAGCTGTGCATAATCTATACATGTACCATCCACTGTTCCAATGCTCTACCGTGTTCAAATAAAACACTTTAATTCAACTTGCTACGGTTTTGTCTGGTTTTCTGTGAGCTTCCTTCAAACTCAATTTCTTAAAGTTAGGTGTAATAGTCTTATAGGTGAGGTTTTATGGTACATGTGAGTAGATGGCCCCTCACCGTATGCTGCCGGGTACCTCCCCACCGTTGAGTACCGGCCCCGAGGTGGGCAGCACGAAGCGGCCGTTAGACGACTGCACCTTGTTCTTCAGGAAGATGGACACCTGCAACAGGAAAGGACCACACATTGTAATTATTGTGAAATGCAAACGGAGCTTTCCCCAAATGCTAAATATCCAGCGAATACTTTTTGTAATTTCAATGTAAGCCCCCCCCCCCCTCCCACCACTCCAACCTTCCTATCAAACTGTAATGGGAGAGGGGTGGGGTGGCCTTACATTGGACGTTGCAAAAGAAATTCGCTGAATATCTGTCTAAATCTATGCAATATTTGGTTTTACAGATTATAAAAAAAATGTTGCTCTAATGAATACAGAGATATTTACAGGTTCATTTACATATTCTGGGTTCAACGAGATTAAAGACAGGGAGCCATGGGGTGGAAAGGGGCGGAAGGTGAACGTGAGAGTTGTATCCCCTTTGCAAATGCTGTCCTAAGGCAGTTTTGGACTGTTTATGCAAAATACAATTATTTTGGGTAAATAGTACACGTAAAATGCATTAAAGGCTTTTCTACTGAATCAGAGTCATGGAGTAAGACTAAAAGCTTGGACTATGGAGAAGGAATATTGCTTGATAATCAGTATCTAGTAATGAAGTAAGCAAACCTTCATGTTGACCTGGTAATCCACTGGTAGGCTCCAGCGTCTGAATGAAACCAACTCTCTCATGCGGAACGCCATTGACATTGCATTACCGAGAACAGTTCCCAACTGTTAAACATGACTAACCAACACCAAAAGAACTGGAAACGGTAGATTATTTCCTTAATAACTTTCGAAATGGATGAGAAACTGTATCAACTGCAACACAATTTAACCAGAAATTACAGAGTCATGACAACTTAGGCTAAACCACTAAACAACTGAAAATGTACAGTTGTGAATCTTTCATTTTTACGTACCACAATAACGTTCGGACCCTAGAATAGTTTGTAGACAAAACGGAAAGAAAGCAAGCCTTGTGGGTTTAATTGAACAACAATTCTCCTCAATTTACTCCTCTTACATGAAAAAGACAAATCTGTGACGAGAAAAAATTATTAGTATACCGTAAAACCTTGCATATAATCTCAGTGCGGCTTAAAGGATTGTCCCAATGTCAGAGTGCGGCTTATACAGTTGGATTTTGAAGTGTTTTTTTTTGTTTTTTTTAACATAGGTTTATTGACACATCTCATGTAATATACACGGTCCTCCGAAGTAAACTACAGCACTAAAGTAACAAAAATCACAACCCCGGTGCGGCTTATAGGATATCCTCAAACTCAAGGTTCGGCTTTAATGTACACGACAAACGGCTTATATGCAAGGTTTTACGGTAATGTGTGTTGTGTGTGTTCACATCCTTACGATCCAACGACTACCCGTCCATCATCAGGAGCAGAATTAGGTACCACAGCTCAGAATCCATCATTCAGAATCAGAACATTCACAAATATCTCCAAGGTATATCAGCGCTGTGCAAGGAAACAGTTAATTGTATGTAACATGAATGTTCTCTCACTATTTCTAATCTTCCATCAACAAAAGCACAAGGAGACACGTTGAGACGTTGAAATATACTAAAAATGTGTTTTTCCAATAAAGAGAAATTCCCTCCAAAAAAGGTTTTAAATTCTCTAATCCTCCATCAACAGCAACAAAAGGAGGTACCACATCTCAGACTCCATTTTTATCGTTAGAAAAAAGTTTCAAAATTACTTGGAGCAATAGCAATCGATGAGCAGTTACACAAAAGAGAAACTTAATCTTCCAACATCATTAGAACAAGTATGTACAAAACTTCAGGATCCATTTTACTGACGGTTTATAGATGAGGGTCAAATCTTTCTTTTATTTTTTTCTTAGGTTTGTTTAATATGACTTAAAACGTATTTTCCACAATAACCATCTAATCGTCCATTAACATTAGGAGCACAATGTACCAAAGCTCAGGCTCCATTTTTATCACAAATAATCCTGAATAGAGCAAAAAAAACACTTTTTTATAATTCCTATCAGATCCAAGCACACTTCTTAGCTTAGATTTCTACAGACAACTCCTTGGTAAGATCCTGTACATAAATCCTGCCCTATTCATCCTCCATGAGCATTAACACCAAGATGTACCACACGTGAGGCTCCATTTCTATTTAAAAAAACATCAACAACTCCACTTTTTCCGTCTGACGAGTCACTAGAACCGGACGTCTAATAAGTTGTATTAAACCAAAATACTATGAACCCAAAACCTAGTTTCCACATCCAGATAAGAACTATCCAAGGAAAGAGAGGAAAGTTGTTGATATCCAGTCGTCAGTGCTAGAGCCAATGGCGCAGTATGCCAATGTTGTGCACGAACCCTTTCCTCTAGCGGTTGCATGCAGGCGGGGAGGGGGTTTTGTGACGTATGAATTCCCTCGGTGACGGCAGAAGCTGGCCCACACAGCATGATATTAATTAGACTACCTCAATCAATTATTCATTTGTACCCTCATGGGACCTTCCCCCAGTCTACTTTACCCTGGGGACCCTGGCCCAGTCTACTCTAGGACTGCGCGGCAGCTGCTCGCCCCATGAAAACATCACGCCATAAGGAGCCATGATACGGGAGGTAAAGGAGAGCCCGGAAGTAAGAGAAGGAAATGGAGGTGATGGGAGAAGGGAACAGGCTTAGGGTAGATTGACCTAGAGTCAACCACGATGTCCACTTTAATCATGTAGTTATTCATGTATGGTATTGTCTCTATTTGTCCTTTGCTGGAAAGAGTAACACTTAAAGTTTACTATGATACACAAAAAGAGGGATTATGCTGGACGAAGGATTATGAATTTGGGGTGGACATCTCAAGGTACGTGGATGACTCTAGGTCAATCTACCCTAGTAATTTACCCGGTATCTCTTTGTTAGTTTAGTTTAGAGTGACTATATTCAGTTGGCTGCAAAATATAATCCCCTCAAAAAGTTGTGAATTAAATACTTTCTCCTACAACATGTACTAAAGTGATATTCATTAGAAATAAGTTACTTACCCTAATATGCATGTCTTGGAAGAAGTTGAGAAGTGTCTGACGAATAAGCATCCACTCACCAGCACCGAGCGAGGCGTAGTACTGCATGTGCAATGTAAAGAATTTCTAATTACTATTGCCTGCTATTTCATACCATTTTCCAAGAAACCAATTTACCCATGGACCAAACTGCAGTTTTAGATCTGAGGATATTCCCGTGGCCCATCTACAGGCCTCATAAATACTCAAGGTTCATTGTTATTTGACGTCATGAGTCACCTATGCCGCGCTGGCGAATAACTCGCCAGTGCTGCAGTGGTGCATCATGCTAACCCTTCTGTAGGGTAGGCATGAATGTAGAACTAGCAAGTTATTCGCCAGGACTGCATTTATGCGGCCCTTAAAGGTTATAAAACTGATTAATACCGAATATGTGTCAAGCAGTGAGCGGCTCTTACCTTGACGAGCAGCTCGAAGACGTGGCTGACCTGCTGGGAGATGGCCGCGTTACCTTTGACAAACTCCCGGATGGCGTCCATGTGGTTGAGGGTGACCAGCATGATGTCCATGGGACGCACGGCTAGCGACACCTGGTACTTAAAGGCCATCGTCATCAGGTCGTACAGCTACAGGCCAACAGGGACAGAGTTGTACATTTAGAAGGCTAGTCGTAAGATTTCGAAAGCTTCATAACATGCATGTTTTTGGGTAGACACTAATTTTTTCAGCCATGGGCCACCTAGGACCGAATCTATCTAATTTATTTTCCTAGAATTCCACCACTCTTTATCCACTCCTGTGGGCCACCCGGGCCAGTAGGAAGGGTCATTCCAGAACAAAAACTACGGGTGGATTTTTCTTTTAAAGGATTATAAAACAAAATTCCTCCCTTTTTCGCATAATTTCATTTAGGGGCCATCCATTGATTACA